>JAPYZR010005384.1:0-11248 GCA_030522945.1 Trichopria nigra
TCCTCGGGTCTCCGAAACTCTGTGAGAAATGTCTCGACCGAATGACAAAAATTGAAAAGTTAATGAATAAAAACGGGACGTACGTCCGTACGTAACAACTCTTTAATTCTTTTCACTCTTTGTTTTCCGTTAGAACATTTTCGAAAACAAACACAGCAGATGAAATAATTAACGTATTTAGGCGTGTATAGTATATTATATGTGAATTATGTACATTATTGTTTTTTTTTTTTTACAATTTATTTCTATGTAAAATAAAGTAGGTATACGTAATTACAGACTGATGCAGACAGTATATGCAAATACATTCAAAACCGAACAGGATCCGTATATACGTGTATTTGCAGTGAGAAACAAAAACTTTTACCGTGTTGAAACACTCATTACTACTGAATTATAAACCGATTTAGCTGAACATTTATTTATTTATTTTCTTTTATTAATTTTACTTTATTTAGTTATACGCGCAGCAATAGAGTACCAGATACAACATTTTGAAAGAACGTCTAATTTGCAACTTTTTTAATATTTATATAGGTTACGTTGGTAACTGCTCTACTTTGAAAGTTGCCGACTTCACCTCTAAACAAGATAAATGTAAATTGAAAAAGATTGAAACGTTTTTCAAAATTCGGGCTTTGGAAGGGTATTTATACACACATATATAAATCGCAACCTCTTAATAAAAAATACTGCGTGACCATGTTTTAAAATCGAATGAGAAAGGCCGGAAATAAATTATTTTTCCTTATCTTTATTGGAAACTTCTAATATACAATACATTTTTGGTGAAATAAATTGCGTATTCGAAACGATACAAATTACATCTTTTTGTTTTGTTTGTACATTACGATAATAAATGAAGAATTGTACATGATTTTCCCTGTTCACGTGATCTTTCATTCAGCTTCTGCTGCATATGAGTGTCAAGGCTTGAGGTGTAGACTTCCTCATAAACAAAATCCATCAAAGTACATATTTATCAGTTTTAAGATATCGCTCACTTCCACTTCCACTTCCGCTTCTACTTTCTGCCGAGGCAGATCTTGATCTTGACTTTGATTTTGAAACGGATCGAGACCTTGATCGCGATGCTGACTTGGCAGCTGGTGATCCAGAATGTGATCGGAATCCTGAGCGCGATCTCGAACCCGATTTCGACCTCGAACGTGATCGAGATCTAGATTTTGAAGTGGCTCTCGACTGAGGTGATCCTGAACGAGATCTACTTCCTGAGTGTGAGATTTTGATCTGGACTGCGATCTTGATTTCGATCTGGATCTAGACTTATTAGAACGTGATCTGGAACCTGATTTCTTACTCGATGCTCGAGATGATGCTCGCGAAGACGCTCGAGAATGCTCCGATTCGGCTGTAATTAAAAAAAGATATGGTGTAAAGTACATGTGAACAGAATGATTTCAGAGGCAATAAGAACATTTGGATTATGAAACATTTTTGAAAAAAAAAGGAACGTTAAAAAAATTTAAACATTTAAAATGTACCTTTTTCTTCAACTTGCTCAGAGACTTCCATAGGTTCAAGCTCATTAGGTTCCTCCTCTTCTTCATCTTATTCTTCAATTGGTGGTTTGAGCTGCTTCTCTCTGAGTCTTTGCTTTCTACGTTCAGCTGCATTCAGTGGCCTATGGCGAACAACCAGACCAGTATTATTTGATGTTCGGCCAGGCTTCTGTCTGCGCTTCGTCAGTCTTAGTTTTGTTTCTAATTCATTATAGTAAACCCCATCTTCACGAATAACCCAGAAGTAATCTTCATCATAACCTTTGTATGCTTTACTTTTAATATTCAAATTATATTCTCTAGCCATTTTATATTCATACTCGTCTTCGCTAGCATAATCCAAACCTGCAACAGAGTCCCTTTTGCGTTTTTCCATTCTTTCCTTTAGTGGAAGGTAGTATGCGACGAATTGTTCTCCACTCTCGTCCATCACTCTTCGAAGCATTGCCTGTGATATTTCCTCTAATTGAACTGATACTGACCGACCAGCTGACGCTGGATCAGAATCAAAGATGACTTGAGCGCATGGATATTTCCACATCTTAAAATCAGGATAGATCGGAAGAACTTCAACGGGTACAAGATGTGGTTTCCTGTAGTGTCTTTCAATTGGTTTTTTGTTGTCTTCAAAGGTCTTTGCGATCGCTTTGATTCGGCTGTCTCGGTCCATGTATAAAGTCTCTTCTTTGAAACTCTTTTTACTACTAAATCCAACTTTGGCTTCAACTTTATCCATGGTTTGTGGTTGAAACCTAGTTTTTTCACCGCTACGAGCATGATCTCTGGAATGTTCCCAAAAAAGTCTTGCATCTGACGGATGCAAAACAGCAGTGCCGTCATTATTGACGTATAAATCTTTGTTTATTAGATCGATTTCCACACCCAAGTCAAGTTCTGTGTGTACTTCATATTTATACTTCCGTTCCAATGTTGTCATATTGTACTTAGTAAATCTGCGGAAATATTTATTAAATACATTAACTGAATAATTATTAATCCGTCTAAATAATATTATACGTTAACGTAAGAATTCTTACCTCTTTGGATCAAATGGATAACGTAAGAATTTACAATCAAATGGAATATCTGGTAACGTATTGCAGTATTTTACTTTGCAAATTAACTCTGATGACCTGTAAAATAATAATAACATTATTTTTATCGTAAAGATAAATTTAGCATATCATGTAATTTTGTTTATTTAAAATCTTAAATTTACTCCTTTTTTTATTAAATAATAAAAGATTTGACATTCATTGAATAGTCATACTAAAAAACTACCGAAGTAGTACCTGTCAAATGTGACAAAAATTGATCATAAAAGCTAAGTGCAAAGTTGTATAAAATGTTCAAAATTTGGATTAAGGTGGTTCTAAAGTAGAGCAGTTACCGACCTAACGTCAAAACAGGAAAAGTATAAATCAGAAAGGATTGAAACATTTTTTTCAAAATTCGGGCTTTGGAAGGGTGATTCTACACATCATATGCAATCCCTGACAAAATTTCTATGACATTGATTCCCAATTAAAAGAGGAAAATCCGAAATAAATTATTTTCTCTTACCAGCAATAATACAAAAATTTATTTCGGATAATTCTCGTTTAATTTTCAACCAATTTCAGCGGTATTTTGTTTTATAGTTGTATATGTCATGTAGAATCACCCTTCCAAAGCCCGAATTTTGAAAAAATGTTTCAATCACTTTTTATTTATACTTTTATTGTTGGAAAGTTCGGTCGGTAACTGTTCTACGTTAGAACCACCAATAAAACATGTAAAAATTTGAATATAAAATTTAAAATTGAATGCACAAATCCTGCGCACACCATAAATAGTCTCCTGTATTAGAAAAATATAATTGTAAAATATGTATGGGATGACATTGAAATGTATAATGTGAAACGAAAAGTGTTTGGCAATTAATTATTATTAACGTACATCACCCTGTATATATAGAAATAGTTTTGAGAATTTACCTTTTTTTCGCCGGTCTACCTGCTCGTTGTTCTCTACCGGAGGTACTTTCGCCAGTTTGATTGGTTGATGGTGGTGGCATTTTATTAAAAATTAATATACATATATATACCGTATGTGTAATAATCCACTCTTCAGACAACTTTGTTGATGTCGTTTGTACCTGCAGTGGGTACAACAGGCGGCGCCTTCTGTTCTGTGCGAATCACCCGAAAATATGAAAAGAGGGTAATATTATTATTACAGATTTTTGGCTTCATTATAATTAACAAATGTTTGTGTAACAAGTAACAATTATAAAAATGTTACATTCTACCGTTATCTTTTATACGTTTCCATTTATCATCTGATGTCGATGAAAGGAATTATTGAAGAGTTATATATATGTATAAGAAGAGATCGTTAACAGATATAGTTGTTATACAAGGTTGTTCCGAGGACATCGCTTCGTCAACTGGTTACCCCATATTACATACAACTTCTCGAATCAAATGTAATATAGAAAACGATCTTCGAGATAAGGGCAAGAAGCGATGCGACAATTTAGCTCTTTCATCCTTTTATATAGAAAAAGGAATCATTATTTGATTGCGAAAAGATTGGACCTCTATCGGACGATTTCCGATCGACGGCCTTCGTTCTGGCTTTCCCTCCTTCCCGATATCTCATTGGTTGTCCAGCACAATAGACCGCGTTTTCTTTGATATTTGAATTCATTGTAAGATATGGCTATAATATATGCACATTTGTTCCGTTCGAAATAGATTAAAAATATACATTTTACACACAAATATATATTTCATCGTTGAAAATTTACATGATTATACGATGAAATAAAATTATATATATCAGCAAACACAATAAGCGACAATCATATAAACATTTATCATGATTATTTCTTACGCAAATGTGACATCGATGTTGCATAATTGTTACATTATGATTGACTGGAAAATGTACAAAATGTTGGCAATTTATGGAAACATCAACGTATAGCTAATCATATAACGAATTCATTTAAGACGAAGCAAATTAATTTTAATATACTTAAATACATTCCGATACATTTCAATCCACAAATAATATTTATAAATCAAGTTTTATGTATATTTTAATACATCAGAATCCACAAAAAAATACCTGTAAATTAAATTCTACGCATATTTCAATTCATATTAATCCAAAAGTAATGAATACGTATACAATTTTAATTTCTTAATTTTGGATAATAATCGATCGAATGGCATATGACATAATTTTGAAACTTATCTTTTTATTCGAATATATTCTAAAGCATAAAATTAATTTATAAAACATTACCGAATTTAATAAATGTATTGGAATGTATTTATGAAAAGCTAAAATTTCATTTCGTATTAGCTTAATTTGTTTTTCGACTCTAATACACATTTTTGTTTTTTAGGAATACTCCGGAAATTAAACTCCTAAAATTGGATCATTTTAAATTCAATGTATTTCATACAATAAAAAAATATAAATAAAAATATAATAATAAAATTAGTCTAGTCTATATTTCAGATTGTTTTGCAAATTCATAAAGACGTCAATATTATTCAAACGAGACCTACACAAATCATAAACAAGGTCAGTTTTAACATTGACGACGTTGATGATATATACAGCTGGAAATTATTTGGTGTTTTCGAGAAGTAAAACAATTTTATTGTAAATATACTTTTTCAAATATTTTCGATTTTCACATTGTTTTTGTCTCGCTCGAAAATCCTACATCCATTGTAAATTGACATTTTTAACTATATACACAGTCAAAGAAAAGTTCAAATTATCAGTATAATTTTTAAATACTATAAGAAATATTATTTTAAAAAAGTCTACGTATTATTGAAGTAGTGGCAACGGGGCAAAGTAGTAATAATTAAGTATTATCACGACGCGTAAAATTCTTGTGAAATTAAGCTCCGTTCTTTTTTTGGTGTAAATGATCGGTACACTGGCTTTTGTTTATCTTGTTTTAAGATTTATTTTAAGTGAAATTAATTCGACTACATTATATTGATTCGATGAAAACGAAAAACCTGTACGCAGCAAGCTTACTTTAGAATGCTTTTGTACAACTGTCTGACTAATGTGTTCAGAAACAAAGGAAACGTTGCATGATGATTATCAATAAATGAATATCGCTTTCTATTTTGCAAAAATAATTTGAAATCCATTTTTACTATACCTATTGCGGGCATGTAAGTTATATATATTCATTGTCGACCTGCAGTAACTGCGGCTACTGGCACGTAAAAGAAAAAACTAATAAAAAAAAAAACAATATTAATGTATAAATATTATCAAAACTTTATTTAAAAAAAAACATACAAAACCTATGACATTACAATTTTTTGCCAAAATGCAATATTTCACGCATAATATACATATCCGTTCATAATTCTAAAATTACGGATTTATTGTATTCTATAGCAGAAAAGTATAATACATCGTCACAAATATCGCTTAACGTCCTTTGCACTAGTATCGGTATTGTGAGTGTATTATTGAGTCTCGTTCATTATTGTCAATATCTATCAGCTTCATCACTACTACTCGCTTAACATTCCCTAATAATCTTTATTATCATTAAAAATTAACCTTCGTGAACATGAATCCATAGTCGACGCGGTTATTAAAATGAAATTTGGTTTCTGTATATGAATACTTTTCAAAAACTGAAAGCGCACGAATAACCGCGTACGGTATCGCGCAATAAAAAATTTACCTGAAATTCTATCGTGCACATTATTTGAAAACGTTTCAAGTATATCGCTAATCATAATGTCCAGTAGATAAATTTAAGGCAGTGCCGCACATTATAGTTCCTGCATTATTAGTGATATGTTTGAAAAGCACAAGTGAGACACGCTCGTTGGTCTATACCTTAAAGAGCTCATTTAAAATTAATTATTATGTTTAAAATACGAAATAATTGTTTATTTTTAAAACTTATATATAACTTTTTCGCAGGAAAATAAAGTAAAATTCGTTTAAACTATGTACTTAAAAGAGAGTGTCAAAGGTAAAAGTAAAACTAGCGCTACGATATCTCGACTAATCTTTTCAAATGCTTCTACGTAGGTGGCAACATATCGACATTCAAGTCATAAAAATACGGATGTTCTAATGCATCGCGTGCAGTTATTCTCTCAGCTGGATCGTAAATGAGCATATTTTCGAGAAGATCCAGTCCATTAGAGTCCAAATTTGTTGCTTGTGCCTGTAAATTATTAGTTTTCCAATTAGGAAACGTCGCTTTGTAGTCGGCTAATTGCGTTACGCCGGGCCAGATTTCTTCCGTTGGCGTTTGCAAAACTCTGAAACCGAATTACGTATATTATTCATTTCACATTGTACAATTACATTTCCACTAAATTAATCTGAAGATGATTAATGTACAATAAATTAGTTTGTAAATCTTACCGAAATATTCTAAATAATTGATCTATTTCACTGTCGCCTTGGAATAGTGGTTTCTTCGATGCCATTTCTGCAAATATGCATCCTATGCTCCACATGTCTATACTACACGTATACCTGCTTGCTCCGAGAAGAATCTCGGGAGCCCTGTACCAAAGCGTCACGACTTCATGAGTGTACACACGTACTGGAATACCGAACGCTCTTCCTAAACCAAAATCTGCCACCTTTATTACGCCCCTCTTATCGATCAATAAATTTTGAGGTTTTAAATCTCGATGAAGAACTCGACGTTGGTGGCAAAACAGTATGGCTCTGGTTATCTGAGAATATGCAAATGTACGTAATTAATTCATGATGACAAACTTGTTTTACTTTCATATTAAATATTTCAGTGTAATAAAATTAATAAAAGAAGTATTAGTCTACAAAGTTACAACCATTGATCGTGTTAAATTATTATTTCATATACCTGCATTCGTGTAAAATAGATTTTAAGAAATATGTTATCACATTTATAATTCTTTATAAAAATAATTGACAATTGAAAAAATCAAAATTCGCATCTAAAGAAAAATAAGTCTACCATAAATTTAACTTTAAAAGAAGGAATAAATTTTATATACTAGGCGATGTTTTTTATAACGAATATTTAGTGCAATAAACAACTTTTATAAAATTAACAATATCTTTTGAACTATGTGCTTGATATTATTTTGTAAATCTATCTAATTGTTGAGTTCAACAATGTTTAACTCATCAATTAAATAAATATCCTAAATAACGTGAAATGTAAATAATTTCCAAGAATTAGAAAATTAGATTATTATTATTAACAGATAAGTTGCTGATTCTTTATAAAGATTAATATAACGATCATCCACCTCTAATTTATAATTAAAAGCCATGGGAAACCATTTAAAACTAAATTTATCGCACTTTTTTTATTTACTTTAAGGTAATTTAACTTTAAAATTTGCAGAAGGAATGTTTTAATTCTACATGAATAATTATTTTCTTAATACTATGTCATTGATTTTAGTCGTTTTCAAACAATTTATAAATTTGAAAATTTTGACATATGCATGTTTATCTTTTCAGCCGTACACTAATTCTTTACTACTTTTTAAAATTCTTTTCCTTAAAAATGCATCTGAGCAATGAAAACTTGTAAAGATTATAAGGTTTCATTTTCATTTGTCAAACATTGAAAAAATGTTGTAATTAGTTACTACTACCGTCACCTTGATCATAAATGTAAATTTTATCTTTAGTGTAACTTGTAGAAAAAGTATATATGTAAAATCATTATAACTATAGAATAGATTTATAATTGTTACAAGCATTAAATAAGTAAAATCGAATATTTTAATGCAGTATGGATTCAACTCAGCAAATAAACTATTAGTGGTAAACATGACTCCGAACTAAGAAGATGTGACATTTTGCAGTTTAAAAAAAATAAATTAATTGCACGAATATATAGTATTTTTCATGCATAATTGACTTATAAATTACGATAAAAGTAAAGAATATATTTAAACATGTAAAGTAAAAACGACTAATTGATAAAAATTAAGGAACTTGAAATAATTTACAAAAGTTTCATAAATATTTAAATTGAAATAGAACTAAAATTTCAATTCAGTGAATGTTTTTTCTTACTTTATATAAAGAATTCTTCGAGTAAAGTCGGAATGAAGTAAAAAAAATAAAACAAAGTGTAGTCTACGACATACACAAGAAAAATTGAATAGCATTTTATACAAAAATTTAATTTTTGGAAAAATATAACGTAACAACTAAATAAGAAGGTTATGTATAGTAATAAATAAAATATTACGTTAACGTAAAGATAGAATTAAAAATGTACGAACCTGATAAAGGTACGATTTGACTACTTGAGGTTCCATAAGATTACCACTACCCAACGAATCCATGTACTTTTTAAGATCCATCGTAAGATATTCGAAAATGAGATAAAGTTTAGATTCTTCCATCAAAACATCCATCAGGCTGACAATATTGGGGTGCTTCAATTCCTTCAATAATGAAATCTCTCTGATTGCTGTCGAAGGAACGCCTTCGTCTTCACTTTCCAAGCGTATTTTTTTCATTGCAACAATGTCACCGGTTTTCTTGTTTTTTCCCTTATATACAACTCCATACGTACCTATTGGTAAACAAGGCAATCAAATCTCATGAATCTATATGTACAACAAAAATGATCCAGCATTCGCAAATTTTAGCAATTGAATCGTGGATCGAAACACGCGTTTTAGAAGCGGCTCGAGGCATTCTTTTTTAAATTAAACTGAAAATCAACAATTCGAAATGCAACTAATTAATACAGTAAGACAATAACCTTCGCCGATTTTCTCAATTTTAACAAAATTTTCCATGGCGAATTCGAATGGTCAGGTACTCGTTGCTGGACAGGACGTATTTTCGTTTCAAACCGATGTATACATAGCAGCGAGCCCAACCGAAAACAAAAGGCGGGAGCAGGATTATACTGCGGAAACGTTCCTTGTACGTCTGTTTTGGCTGCTGGCGGGGGTTTCACCGAACTGAACCTGACATTTCTCGTCTCTTTTCTTCACAATAAGGCGAAAAGAGACATGAAGAATTATAGCGTCTATTCGCTGATGCCCCGAGCAGTGAAAACGATGATACCTACAGTTTCGTTCGCACGCGTCGCGTTTTTCTGACTTTGTCGACTCGCATCGATCTGACAAGGACAGATGTAAAACTATACCAACTGTTAGATGCTGTCATTGCTGGCGACATTGCAATGATCTCTAGAATGGGCATATATGCATAGGGCATAGGGTATATATGTATAATTTTCTTTAATACCAAGTAGTGGCAGAGATGAATTCATCTCTGGTAGTGGATTAGGTTCCAGGACATTTTCGCGAAAGGCAAAAATCCGAAAATTTAGGCAAAAATAAAACCTAAAAAAATAGAAGAATTTTTACATTTATCAATTCTTTGTACGGTAAAAAACATTAAAATGCATTATTTATATGAAAATCACCAGGGATATCATGATTTTTCTCATTCTATGAGTATGTATGTATATGAGGAGAAGGAACATAATACAAAAGGATCGCATGTTGAAGCTATCCAGCGTTCGTGATTGGTACTTTCCCGTATACGGCCTTGAGCTATTGGTTGCGAATATTGGAAAGTCTATAGTCGATTCATCTTCAAATCAACTACCTTTTGATGGAAGCGGATGCAGTTGGCCCCTCGTCAATCACGATAAACATTCCGTTGGACTTACGAATAAAATTTGTTAAAAGACTGCTGGTGGTTTGGTAACGGCTCAATTCCACATCTACAATTGGGAAGGTAAGAAATAACATAACTTAATTGTGAATTATGATTGTATACTATAAATAAACTATGTACATATAAATGTACTGTAGCCAACGTATAGATGTTTTGTTCTATGCTTTAAGGGGAGGTTAAAGGGGTTAAAGTATAACGCTTTTCCTATAAGTATAGAGCATTTCACGTTTTAGGGAAAAATTGAAAGATGCTGGAGGACTGGATTAGAAGAAGGGTACCACTATGATACCTTTTGTCTAACGCTGCCCTCCAGCATATTTCAATTTTTCCCCAAGCGTGAAATGCTCTATATGAGTAACCTATATATATGATAAAGTACAAAAGCACAAATTGAAAATTGTTAAAACGTTCAATTTTCTACCGATTTCATTGATATCACTGAATCATATAATATGTACTGAGTAGAATTACAGTACCAGGGAGCAAATGTTTAATAAATTTTTGGGTTAGATTGGGTAACGGTTCTACTTTTGGACCCCTTTAAGCGGGCTGCTAAACCGATCGGAGAAAACACATTCGGGTTTTCCGAGATTCCTGTCTTACCGACAATTTTGTCAAAATAACAGATGAATCACCGAAACTTTTATGCTTTTTTGTTTTGTCATATATGAGAAGACGCATGCACGTGTGCACACGGTTGGGGGGATCACACTCACAACTTTATCGGAGGATACATTCGTGTCCTGTCAAACCGAAATTTGTTCTCGCGGATTCTATGGGGCATCTTTTTAATTTTGGCAAGTTGCGGGATATTCCTCGACATCGTAAAACAACTTTAAAATAAATTTGATATGCGATAAATGCCGGAAATTCTGTATATTTTGCACGAAGCAACTCCGTCCGCTTGAATGCCGCGCCAATCTCACGTAGCGGAAAATCGCGGAACTATAATTTTGCCAATTTACGTTATTATTACAAATTTTTTATCGAATTTCACGACCAAATTTATTTTA
>JAPYZR010005385.1:0-14773 GCA_030522945.1 Trichopria nigra
GCGAAGCCAGCTTCGCGCGATAGCGCGCCAGGGGTCCAGGGGGCGGAGCCCCCGGTGGGGTTGGCGGCCGAAGGCCGCAGGGGCGAAGCCCCTAGTTTATTTTGAAAAAGTTTACCAAGATTGTGATATATTTGCTTATTATTTTTGTATTTATTTTTGAAAATACGAACGTGATCACAAATATTTGAGACAAGCATATCACAACATAAAATTCTTAGTAAAATCCAGTAAACGAAGTAGTATTGAGGTTTCAAAAATAGGATTGCCAACAATGAGGAAGCATTCAAATGTTTTCACGTTCAAAAACAAATGAATACTTTCGAATGCTTCTTTTGAATCCTATTTTTGAAATATCAAGGGATTCTATTTAACGAGAGCTCAATTTTGGTGTAAAAAGGAAAAGGTTATTTTTAAAGACAAGCCAGCTTCATTTTTCTTTAATTATTAATTACAGTTTGAGTAGAATAAAACGCGCCCTCCTGAGCCTCAAGACCTCCTTTGTGCTGAGTCCAACCTACTATAAATTTCCTTAAACTTTAAGGGTGACTTAGGGGGACTGTTATTTCAGGGTCGGAATTTTGACCCCATAACTTTATTAGAAAACACAATAATAAAAATGTTAAGCCAAATTGAGCTCTATATCTCAATTTTAATTCGATCCAACGGAGGCTTAAAGTTGAACAGTGTTTTCAAATTGAAAAGAAAATTATTTTGGTTTTTTTCACCACTCATTTCTTATATAAGGCATTTAAAAATCTGAATCTTTGTATACCTTTTCTAGCGAAGATTTTTTATAAGTCATCTATTTTCATTACACACATATTCATTACATTAAATTACAATGCATATAGCATATCTTCGAAATAGTCTTCAATTGTGAAAATAAATGCAAAAAAATACATGAAAAAGCACTGTTTTTTAACGGCACGTATCCCCTTTGCAATAAGCATATTTATTGTCACATCCTAATTAGGAGACAAAAATACATGTCATTTTTTCCCTATATTAACATTTAGCACTAAAAAATTTTCAGATTCTGAATATAGCGAAATCTAATATATTATTAACATTTTAAAATCAAAAGCACTGTTTGTATATAAATTAATCCCGATAGGAAAATAATCTCTGAGTAGAGTTGCATTTCTACATTTATTTCTGGCAAATTTAATCTATATTCATTCTATAATGAAAATAATGAAGGTAATTCGAGCGTTCACTGATTTCATTGTTTAAGAAGTAATTATCTTGATCTGATTAGTGTAAAGACGATAAACATATATGTGCAGTAATTTACATTAGATTCTTACGATTTTGAAAATTGTTAGACGTTGCTTATAAACTTATGTAAAGAGAATATGACAATATATGTAGTTTACGTATGGCTGAAAGTTCATGCTTCGTCAGGCGCTGAGAAGTATACACGTAGCATATAGGCTAGCATATTTTTACATTTTAAGCATAACAATATCGCAATTTTTCCCGAGTATTCTTTATAATATCCATATAAAATAGTTTCTAATACATTACATGGAATATCATTTTTTTTTAATTTCGATCATTATTATGTTGTATATAATAGGTATTTGTTCCTTAATTGATCACATAAAAATGGATTTCATTTTTTCATAAAGCACCGATAAATGTCGACAGAAAACAATAACCGAATTGAAGCTATTTAAAAAATAAAATGTTGCCTGACATTTAAAACCCTAAAAATTTGTTGAATTAGGTACATTATTTTTAAATCCGCCTTTATAATCATCGACTTTCAAGTGCTCGAATTATATTTTCTCAAAATTAAGGTGCGGAAAGTTCGGCTTGTCGTATTATACTGATCGGTAGTAGCAATGACGAAATAGGACATTTTTCCTTGCAGGATGCGCGGGAAATTTGTATTTTCTCACATGCAGACGGGAAATCGCATTTTCGGCACTACACTATGGAAAATAAGTTCCTATAAGTTGTGGAAAAAATGGTATTTCGGGATTGTCACGAAATAACCTTCGTGTTTACATGCCTTGTGCATAAATGTCATTGTTATAAATCTTTTTTTTACTGATAGTTTTACTGATACTTTCATGACCCTTTATTAATTTCTTTAAAATCATCACAATTTTAATTTTAAAAATTAAAATCAAACAACTTTTGCAATTGATTTTTTCAATGTATCTTAAAGACATATCAATAACTGATACAGATGACTGTTTTATATTCGTATAAAATAACGAAATGAAAAAAAAAAACAGTATCAAAAGGTTTGATTGATTTTCTATTGTGAAATCTATTAGTACTCTATAATTGAATGTTGTTCTGAAGAGAATAAACTTTTTTCAGAGTGAACCGAGGTATATGTATAGCTCATCAATCAAATCGGATACGATAAGTATATGATCGTTTTGTTGCACGCTATAGAGAAACGAACTTAATGAAAAGTACTATACTATACATTGAGGATAGAGCAATGCTATCGATCGCCTGCATCGTATTATATAAAATCATCTTTGGAAACGCTGCGAGTTATACATGTGTCTTTATTTGGTCAGATATCATAAAAATGCGAAAGTACATACTTTCTGATGAATCATGAAATAATGTTTCTATGTCACAAACTTTTACGTCGATTCCTTGAGAGAAATATAAATACAAAACAATGGTTACGTAAAATGTTCTGAATCGATCGAAAGTGAAAGAATATTTTTTCTTTTATGCCGCTTAAAATTCATGACAGGAAGTCTTTTCGAGTAAATTTTATTGTCGCGCGTGTTATGTTTACATACTGATTGTAATCAGCATTATTCATTACATAATATTAATCAAGTAGTCGCTGAAAAAAATGTCTTTTTCTTACTCATTTAAAATCTGTCAAATGAGACATTTATAGTAAATTTTATAAATATCCATGAACATGTGAGTGACTCTCTCGCAGTGGAGGGTACTCATTTAACAAACGAATTTATAGATAAAGGTTTTTACAACATAAAATAAGACACTATTTGCAATTATACATTTTGATATATAACTTGTATTTTTTTCAACAAAAGAATTTGAATTTGTTCAGTCTTGAATGTGATCGAATCATTTTTTAAAGTTGTACAGCTAGTTTGTTGGGATCAAACTTCAACATACGTTTGTATCTTGATCGACTCGTTTTAGTTTCTTCTTCTATAGTTTTTATATTCAGATCTTTCCGGATGATCTGGTTAGACACAAGCCAGGGTGCATTCGTGATCAGTCTTAAGCACTTTGACTGGAATCTTTCTAGTACATTGATGTTGCTTTTTGATGCATTTCCCCATTGTTGAACTCCAAACCGGTTTTAGAATTGATTTGTAGATAATGCTTTGTTGTTCACAGATAGTTGTGAATTCCTGCATGCCTAGAAGCCAGTACATCTTTCTCAGTGTCAAGTTTAACTGTTTTCGTTTCGTCCTAATGTGCTCTCTCCGCATGACGCGGCGATCGTCAAGGTGTATGTCAAGATATTTGATACGGTCACATTGTGGGATTGCTTTGTCTAAACCGAGAAACCAAGAATGAGCTTAAATTAATGAACAGTAATGATATGTATCAACTGGTTACGTTGCAGTTGTTACACTTCATGACGTAGGTATAGCAGACGTAAACAATAAGTATATAGGGTAGGACGTGATATTGATTGTATAAAGCTTTGTTGTTGCATTTATTCATTTAAGTATGATCTAATCAGAATTTTTTAAGTTTCTATAATAATCCCTCATACCTTGTCAAGTGTTTGCATCGAACAACGGTTACGTTCAAAAGTTTCTATGATTTTATTCGTTATTCTACTGACTTGTTCAGTATAGTACCATGCTAATTTCGAAAGTCAAATTCCCTGGTAGAAATGAAAACATTTCTTAGCCAATTCTTAGACAGTTCAGATATTTACCATGTTAAAGGCATAGGAGAAATGGATAGTGTAAGAAAAAAAAAATGGACAGATTTCTACTAGGGTTGATAATCAGGAATACCTTTTTTTTATTATTATATAGTCATCAATTTAGCCTGATTAGGACTTATATATGTTAACAGGCTTATAAGATGAGACCATCTCTGGAACTTTGCACGTTTTAATATCATGCTTATTTGTGGTGGCTTCCACTGACAAGGAAAATAAGGCGAGCGAAAATTCTTTTACATATTTTTTACATATTTTACACATTAGTTACATATGGGTGAATCATCCGCAGGAAAAGTGTTGATTCTAGCATTAAACTGTTTTCCTCTTCATCTGATAATCCTTTGTATCTGTAGATTTGAAAGTTTCCCTAACGTGAATAACGAATTCATCAGTTTTATCAGTGTTTGTTCTCGTCTGGTTTTCGTCAATCTTTCTTATAAGTGGAAATAATTTTTGAGATCATTTTTTTTATACTTCCGAAGCGAGTAATCGTCACGAGCTTTTATAAAATCTGAAGATTTAACAAAATTATTGAGATTTTTTTTGCCTTATTGAATTTCGATTTGCCTTGGCTGGCTTTAGTCTTTTGTCGCTTTAGTCTTCTTTTTCCATTTTCCTAACACATTTCGGCAAGTCTGAATTAGTTACTGTTTTTCACCGCATGTCACTGAGTGGATTTCTGCAATGCACGATTATGTATAAAAACGTTAAGATTTTAAATTTTGTTTTACGAGTTTCTTTGGAGACACTTTAAAGACACTTTACAGTTATATTACTGTTGATGTAAGATTTAAAAATGGTTTCCTTCGAAATACAATGTACAGTTTATCGATTATAATAATAGAATTGGATTATTGACTATTAGTCTTGTACGGTTTTATACGAAATTATCTTATTTCTAATATATTTGATATAGTTATTTTTTTTTATATTCTAAAAACAGTAAAACCTACATCCATCTGCTAGAAATCCTCACTTTTTAGCACTATTGTGTAGGTTAAACGGACGGGACCCCTTTGGTATAGACGGTCATTCGCAAGTGAACTAATTTTTGAATAAATTGAAATTATATTGCATCCGCAAGATTAACGAACGCCACAAAAATCACGCACAATTCATTATACAAACGTTGATTTAAAGCGTGTCAATAACGTATGCAAACGAATGAAAACACAGCGCATCGTTGTTTAACCGGTCGATATAACTGCAATTAAAAACGAATCCGCATGTTGCGTCGATAATGCGTAATTGAAAATACCGATCAAAAACTTCAATAGGAAGCTGGAGTCAATACAATGTCGGGAAATTGCCCCGAAAATGCAACGTTATTCCAGGATTCGTATATAAGAATGCAATATATTTAATTCAGAATATTTAAATATATTTTTATAAAATACTACAGTTTTGAAAAATCTCCATATTTCAAGATTGAGATATATAAACGATAAATTCTGACCCCAAATTTGAAGTCCAGAAAATAGGCGAATTTTTGCACTTTCTAGGGTCGCTCTTTCACGCTAAATGTCATAAACGCCATTACAATAAAAATCAAAAAGAATTCTTATTAATTAGCGTTTCTGATAGTAGTAGAAAAAAAAATATTTCGTTTAGAAATATAAATTTTTCTTTTCAACAGTTATTGGAATGTGCATTTTACGAGGAATTTCATGCTGCGGAACGCGTTAACTTCGTGTTGTTTTCAGGGGTTTTGAAGACGCTGGCTTCAAAATCATGAATGAAAATGTCGAGTATAGATTTCGATTCGTCATCCTGAAGTTTCACATTTTTCTACTGATCCGTCATCCTTCACTGCAAAAATTTCGGATTTCACTTTTTCATGTCCAATTTCATGAAATAGTTATATCGAAGGCCATTGTTTAAATTGTCTATATTTGAATTCTTCATTATTGAGGATGTCTTTTCTTAAATATGTATGTCATTTAATTTTTTGCAATATATTTTTTTAGTGGATATAAAGTGCGCCAAATCCAGTTTTTTTCATGCCTGCGCACTCTAAGGTTTATAGCAAAGACGTTATTTTCCGCTCGCGAGCAAACCGGGCGGAAAAGAGTCACTTTTCGAGCAAGTGTGACAAGAAATGCATTGCCGGATTTGGGCATATTTCTTCAACATCAACGTATACATTTGCTTAAGGTATAGTTAATAAATGAAAATGAATATATTACTCCGAAAGAAAAATGATTGATAAGTAACGGGAGTTGCCCTTTTCATGTAATTTTTTCATAACCACGAGGGTGCATTTTTTTTCTCTATCGGCATAATTGATGTTAATTAGTTCCGCCCCGGGCTGAATCGCGCCTGCGTATCGAAGGGCGAATCGGTTCAGTTCCGGTAAGGATCGGGGTTCATTCGAATCTCCTCGGGGCAACGCATAAATTATGCTCCAGAGTACTCCACGATATATATGCCGACGAGGAAAGGCCAAAAGACCGATGCTCTTTTCTTTCCTTCTGTCCATATTGGTGGACGCACTCGGCGGACTAACGAATAGCCGACCCCGATACGTTCGAGTGCGCCGGAGTACGCGCGCGGATAAACACTCCAACACATTTTTTTAAAGTTTTCGAAGAAGCCCCTGCATGACGTCGATGCCCCCACCCCTTTTCTCTCTCGAGCGGTTGCACAATCGACGTCACGTATATATATATATATAGGGGGAGGGCAATCGGGAATTCTCTTTCTATTCGAGGCGCGATAATTCGTCACGGATTTGTACATCGAATGGCCTGCCTCTCTGCTCCGTTTTTAGCGTATTTCTCTACAAGGTGACGATTTATGCTCGTTTAAAGAGGAACGGGGCTCGTGCAGGATGCAGAGAAGTGTTGAAAAAAAAAACAAAAAGATTTACGATTCTACAGTATATATATCGAAATTGTGTAACGTGACATTTTACGTCATATAGATTACGAAGGACAATAGCTCTAAATAAATAATTCTTATAAGGTTGCAATATAATCGATATATAGTTTATTTTGTGTAATGCGTTATGTTACAAATCGAAAAGTTGTACATTTTGTCCAAAATATAATATTTATAATCTCTATGACTTTTTAAAGAATTCAAAATAAACACGTACTCAATATCAAAATGAAGATGAAATAGATGTTTTTGGTATATAAGCCTCAAAGTACGATATCGTAGTATCGTGCCTATAGGATCAACGTAGTCGTAAAACGTGGACTCTATACAAACAGTTTTAAAAAAGTTCATTTTCTCGCATCTGAGGGATAAGTAATCTTTTTCTGAACGAGATGTAGTCTCGACGAACTTGCCAACTGCATTATTTCATTGTGTATCAAGTCCCAAAATATAGGCTAAAGTACACAGAAAAGTGATATGAACGGGGTGAGAAATAGCTCTATTTAAAATGTAGATTTTAAATTCTCAGTAATATCGATGCTTTTTCGCACACAGCACAGTCCCGTCTAGGGATGTCCTGAGGAGCTCCCGAGAAGCTCCTCAGGTCAAAAAAACGGACATTTGGACGTCCTCGGGAGCTCCTCAGGACATCCCGGGACGGATTGTGCTGTATGGGTTCTACCAGTAACGCTTTTGACAAATATTATGTATACTTAAAAACATCAATTATCAAAATGACAGATGTTCCGATTAGAAGTGAAATAATTCTAAACAAAATTTATTTCTAGTCTTCCTAACTTTTAAATTGTAAAAGATAACAATTTTTTCGAATCATGAAAGAAACCGCCGTCTATATGTTCTTCAGATCAATAAAAAGTCTTCTATTATAGTGTCAATATTGATAAAAAGCATCTACGTTTATTGCACGTTTACTCGTGTGTTTATCCAATTGTAAATTTAATGTTACACTATATAATAGTTTTCGTTCCTACTTAAACGAAAGATTCGATGCAAAGAAGAAACACCATTGCGATAAAAAAAAAAAAAATAAGAACAATACGAGGCTCGTCGAACCGACCTGGAGGAGTAAAACCGCTTGTCCTTGTTATCTAATCTCGCCCCTTATTTGTACGCGGTATCTTGCTCGTATACGCATCGTCAACGGGGACAATCGGCCGAATGGCGTTACGTATAAAAAAAAAAACGAAATGAAACGAAAAAAGACGAGACGAAAAATGTAGGTGGAAAAACACGAGAATAATTAACGGGTCTTCGCTCGTCCGGATTCAGGTAAACTACATCGCGACAGGTAGTCCTTCGGAAGGACGAAAACTATTACTCAACCGAACGATGGCTGTCTACGGGATTAAATGTTTTTTTCTCCCTGATGACATATTCTCCAGCCACTTTATGTCACAAAGGCACTTTTGAGAATTCTCAACAATGTCAAAAGCTGCCAGTCCTCTAATAAGGTCGAAAACGATAACCAGAGACATAAGGGTCCCCTCGTATACTGTAAGAATTTTAATTATAATAACTTACAAATACCACCACAGAAATAAATATTTAGATTTCAATAAGAATCAATTGAACTTAATTTTAATATATTCATTATATGAACGAATTGAATGATGATGACGATGGCGTTAATACGACAAAATGAGACATTAATCAGGCTTTTGATGTCGAGACCGATCGGCATCAACAAGATTTGCCATTGAATGATTGCGACTATATTAAACATCAATATCGATTAGTTAACTGCTGTAATGAGAAGTATTTTATAACTTTTCATTGGTTTTCTGCAGATTTTCAATTTTTCTATCTTTTCTTTCTTTTATTTGATTTCTAGTGCTTTTCTCAATTTTTAACAAATTCAATCATTTTTGTTTGCCGTTAGTTTGTCAAATCTCTTACTATAGTTTTATAAAAATACGTTTTTCCCCATTGTCAAATTGTCGCCTTAGGGCTGGAAAGGACCCTTTCGGAATTTCCGAGTTTAAAAGATCACTTGAAATTGAAATACTAAAGGGGTTCCTGTCCCTCAAGGAATCCATTTACTTTATAAAAACAAGAGGGTTTTTCGGAATGATATATAGTTATAAAGTTTCTATTTCATTTTAAATTTCGACATTACATATAGGTTAATATATATCGGTATATAATATATTAAGTGGGTATTTATTATTGAAATGTATGGTCATATAATCTTAAAAGATAATCTACTTTGTGTAAGCTGTAAAATTCACAAATTTTTAGAAAATTTGTTTGTCTTGAAAGTGTTAAAAAAAAAAGTATAAGTATAAAAAACAAAATGATTGTCCCTATTGGAAACATTGTCAAGGTTGGATATTATTTCAAAAACTATTTGTATCCTTTTTTGATTCTCTTCAATAATTTTAGGGTAAACTTTTCGAAGAACTAAATCCTCTCAGAAAAAAATTCGGATGACACTTTTTCGACGTATTTTTGGGTACTGATTACGAATCTGACAGTAAAAATTAGCGGTCGGACAAACTGAATAAATATGCAAAAAATCGTGTTTTTTGAGTTTATTTTCAAAAATACAAATCGTACGAAAAAATGTAGAGCGGAAAATTCTGTATGCATTTTCTTTCTAATATGAACGGTAAGCTCGTAAATGAGCAACGAAATGAGCACTCTGGGTACGTATATTTACATGCACAGAAAATACCTAGCTGATAGTTGGTGCTTGCATCATGGGGGGCTCCCTTTTAATAAACTCAAAAAACATGATTTTTTTTTTGTTTTTTCAATATGGCGGCTTAAGTTTGTCCGATCGCCAATTTTTACTGTCATTTTATTTTTCAGTAGGCAAAAATACGTCAACAAAGTATCATCCTTCGAAAGGTTTTCCTATTTTAGTACTGGAAAAACAAAACACTTATCATAACCTAAAAAGGAAGAAAAATGATAATCCGGGGTTTCAATTTGAAACGAAACACAATTTTTTGAGGATCTTTTCTCGAGTGAATTTTCGAAAGGTCAATAAAATTGCAAATACAAATATACATTTTAGGTATTATTTGAACACACACACACACACACACATACTAAAGGGGTTCCTGTTTTAAATTAAATTTTAAAATATATATATATATATATATATATATTTAACTTTTAAAAACGTAAAATTAACATGGAGGACCCACCAAGTCGTTCCTTTAAATCAAGGCGCATTCCTTCGTGAACGTCGAGTGCCTTCCAATATAATATATAATCAAAAGTGTGCTTTTGACCTCTCGACATCAATAAAAATGAAATTTGATATCGAGTGTACGGGAGAAGGTCGAGGAGAAATAAATGTCGATTCTTGACAAGGAGAGACTACAGTGATTGCAAAAAGTTGCTGTGCACGCCGGGACTTCCGTGATTTTCGAGAAGGTCGCCAAACGCGTTCCTCAGTATATACTTATTTGTACTTCGAAGTCCAGAAAGGCTTCTCTCGCTCGTTCCTCTTGATAGTTACCTTTCTCGCTTGTCTTCAACATGCTTGAACGAGGAGCGGGGGAAAAGGCAGAGAAAGAGAGAGAGGGAGGGAGAGAGAGAGAGAGAGAGAGAGATGGCGTGTACGAATATGAGGACGTTTCACTTCATGTTTAAGTTAGACTCCTGCAAAATGTGTATTTTTTTTTAGTTTTATTGACAAAATGTTTTGTTTCGAGAGATGGTTCATGTACGAAATATTTCAGTTGATCCAGAGTTACATAAAGTTTGGATGATTCAAGTTTAACAAAAATTGAAAAAAAAAATTTATTTAAATCGTTATTGCGTTTACTTTAGCTTTGAATATTTAATGGCCAAAAAACGATAAAAGACAAATATACGATAAAACGAAATATACGTAGTTTAAAAATAAGTTTTTTAAACCACTTTTTTTAGAACAATATTGATTTTGCTTCTTAATGAATATCATACATTATTTGAGAACATTGTTCTTTTTAAATAATTGATATTCCTAAAATATCATATATCCTATGTTATTTTTTTAATCCAAAAAACCACTTCAAAAATATACTTTTATACATATTTTGATTTTTACCTATTTCGATTTTTATATATCTGATCGTCAAAAATTATTCGAAATCGTGGACTATCTGAATTTCCGCGTACGACGTCAGTCATATTGGATCCGTCATTTTGAATTTTAAAATATTAACGTCGGATCCGTATTCGTAGTTGATGTTCAAAACTGTATAAAATACCATTTGGCGGACAGTATACGAGCGTTGTATTTTATTGCCCGTCACTCCAAAGTAGATGTTTAAACATCCCATGATCTTACAATGGTCTAAGATTAATTCACCAAGAAAAACAGTAATGCAAATGACGAGATAAAAAATACTACCTATTTTCGTCATATGGTATATTAAAATTGCAGTTTCATCGAAACTATTTTTAATCGGGCTTATTCTATAGCCCGCATTTTCTAATTGATAAAATCTAGGATTTTTCTCCTTTTTCCATCTCTTTTGCACACGTGTAAAGAGACCAGATTCTAGGTAGAGTGAAAGGACTTCATTTAGTAGTTATCGATAGAAAAAATGCGATCTTAGACAAGGTAAACTTTTCAAGGTCACGTGCAAGCAATGAAGCTTTGCTCGTAAGGATCTTTGAACAGATTTTTATCGTATTCAGTCGTCAAAAGTAAAAGTCCACGGGTACCTTTCTGTCTTTTTCCTGCGTCATACACAATAACACTATATTTTCCCTAGAAACACAGTAGAATAAAGAAACGACGTAAAAAACGATTCTTTCAATTTGTCTCCGGGGAAGATTCTCATCTGACATGCCCATCACGGCAACAAATATATCCATAAATTTCCAAAAGTCGTTTTCGAAGCATAGTAAACTTGGAGCCAATCACGATTAATGCCACAAATATCCGACAGGCGATAAGTAACTGAGGACCGATCGATTTCAACTGTTCATGGTCTAAGAAAGTGATAGGAATAGCGTAGCATGGATTTCCTTCTATCAACGGCAAAGTTGTTAAATATTCATGGTCATACACGCTTGAATAAAACTCAGAGGGCGCGATGTCAACAACGGGACTGCTTCCGACATATCCACAAGGAAGTCTATTGTGCCTTCTATTAAAATGTTTTCCAATATTCGAAATGCGGTCTTACCAAAACTATAGTATAAAATTCATCGCTTCGGCTATCAAAAAAAGAAAGTAACCGCTGACATCTTGTTTTTATATATATATATATATTCTTTTCTATCTTCGACTATCGTTATATACGATGTGTACCCAATACTCCAACGACTATTCGATGTCCATTTAGGTCTTTCAATTTTATGAAACCAAATTGTATTTGATGAAACTTGATGAACTTTATAATCGTCAAAGAATGAAGTGTACCGTGTGCTGATGACCATTCACTTCTAGAAGATTATTTATTTACCCTACTGTCAGCCTTTTTCATGATGATAAGTTTTCACGATGGAAGAAGATTTCTTCGTACAACCCTTTGAAAACACTACTGTATTTTATGTTAATTATGCGCTTGCCAAATAATAGTTAATATGTTAGCGCGCTGATTGTCTGTTGGAAGTAAGATATGTGAGAAATGAATTCATATAACTTCGACATCAGCAATAAGTGTTCGTAATTATTATAGCAGTAACAAAAGATGATGTACAAATTTGTCGTATGCAACTTATTCGCGACTGATACCTTTTTTCCGATGAAAATAAATAATATGTTATGGAATTTCCTGAACCAAAATATCATTAAGTCATATACGAGTCGGACGGGTGATATCCTCGTGACATTTTTCGATCGATTTTTCGTATCACGTCGCCGAACCCGATTTCAGTTTGAACGTAGTTTTGGAGACGTTCCATCCACAAAATTGTCAATCCTTGGATTTTTAATAGGTTTAGAAATGCAAATTGTTGCATTGAATCGTAGTAACTAAATTTTATCGAACTGTCCATCATTATAAATTACGTGTCAGAGTTCTTCTAGATGGATGTATAAATACTACGCTCATGAAAAGTTTAGCACAGCACTGTTGTATTCTTTTTGTTTTCTTGTATTCTTTGAAAAGTATGTTACCATAGTGGACCCACATTGCACCAATAACAATTGCAGCGTGAATGCAACAGCAGAAACCATAATTTGAGATTTGTATCATCTTTACATTCGGATGATGGATAGATTCTTTTTGTAATGGGTATGGAAAAATAACGCATATCTATGGCAATTTGTGACGAAGATAACAATAGCACAGATAGCAATGAATGTCTCAGAAGGTCTTTAGAATCTCTCAGAATGTTTCAGAAAGTCTCCACAACGTCTGAAATAGGCTGACGTGCTCATTATACTATACGTAAAAACAATTTTTGTTTAAAAACAATTACTCAACATTATATACGCAACAGCAGAAATCAATCTGAGATTTGTATCGTCTTTACCGCAGTACGATGGTTAGAATCTTTTTAACAAACATGGAAAAAACGCGTGCAAAAAAATATTTTTGAAATCGGCTGACCTGTCCATTTCTAATAGTTGAAAATAATTTTCTATTTTCAATTAATAAAAATACTTAAGTTATGAAAGCTGAAATCACGTTATTTTACCGAATAGTTAAAGTAATAGAATTCTATTATTAGAAATAATTTTTTAATCTAACAATATTTTAATAAAAAGTAATTATTGAGCACTATAATTGTGTGTGTGTATTTATACTATATATAATTTAATAATGCACTATTATGTATCAAATAAGTATTCTGAATAACGAATAATGCTATATTGACTTGCACGTTGTAAATTTGAACATCGATACTGAAGTCAAAATTGAGAAAAGTTTTTAATATTACCTTCTTTGTTCAGTGTAATTTTATGCATTCGTGCTGACAGAGAGCTGTTCACAGACTTATAATTTTAGCTTATAATCTTGAACTTGTATATAATTTTGTGAGGACAATATATATGTCTTATGATCATGAAAAACAATACGAAATTTGTTAGTCTGAATTGACAATTTGTGAAATGCCCCGAGGTGTCGTCGAAAGAAAATTGACTGATTTGAAATGCATGGAAGCATGTCAAAGTTACACTTTTATCTATACAGACTCGATATATTGGTACTGTAAATTGGTACCCGCTTGACTTTAAATATTTGCAAATATTGGCTTTGAAAATACACTTTGAAAGAATTACAGAGGCGAGGAAAGAAAATGAAAAATTATGTTTTTCTAAAATAGCTTCGCTTTATGCAAGGACCATGTATATTACATGAGAATCGAATTTCGATTCCTTTCCATTCTTATACGTTGCTATTCTTACTACCGCACTGTTAATTAGCAAATTCATCTTAAGTCTATTTAAATAAGTCAACGAGTATATTGGCACAGGTTTCAAAATTAGCATTAGTGACAAACCACTTCCACGATTTTGTATGCTTTGATTTTTACATTTCAAACCCTCAATGAAATACTGGAATGACGCATTTTTTAACAAGAAACACCTTATAATCGACTTATTCCTTCATGGCCGTAACATGATTATTTATACTTTAGACGGGCATTGGAAGAAGTCTACATTTGCCAAAAAAAAAATGACAAAACGCAATAAATGCATTTATTCCGAATTCATGAATACCGTAATAACCGCATAACTGAAATGTATAAGGATGCGACACAAAACTGCGCAAACTTTCAACTACCTCGCATTCGCAAAGTTTCAAGAAATACGTTAATTCGCGTTCGAAGCAATTATAGAATTATTCAATTTTACGTAATGATTTTAATTGTTAAATAAATGACGTATAACAAGATGTAATAATTCCTTTCCGCTCGGTAATACAAAAAAAAAGGAGACAAAAAATGTTGAAAAGGTAAAATTGAACAATCAAACGAACTTACCTGTAAGTGAAGTTCGATTGAAATTATACCGATGGTCTCGTTCGAAGATGATTATAATAAATAACGTGTAGT
>JAPYZR010005386.1:0-39618 GCA_030522945.1 Trichopria nigra
TAAACCTTCGGTTTCTTCGTAGGCCTCATAGTACTTTCGAAATATGTAAACAACAAAAAAACGATTTTTTCGACCCAAGACACCAGACTACTACCTTAAGAAAAATTTGACATTTATGTCATACTTAATATAGATAAGTTCAATGTAATGAACTGTAATGGCCATAAACAAGGTTTGGAATAAATTAATACTATAACGGTTTATTATATAAGAAGAAAATTATTATTTTTATAAAGACAAAATGTTTTATTTTTTGGATCGACAAACCGTCCTTCAATTTCGAATATTTTCACTGGTGCAACTCTCTAAATTTCTAGGAGTGAAAAATAAGCTACTTTTTATGAGCGGTATTTCACATTTTTGAGTAAGTTCTCTCTGATTCATCCGTTCATATCGTGAAAAATTATAAATGAGCGGCTGAATTTTCACTCCAAGGAAGTAAGGAAAAAAATGTACATCAGGGCAATGTTTTATATGTGTCCTTGTTTATGGCCAGTTATCATATTCTCTGAGATGATTGAAACGCGCATTTATTAGAATTCTACTTGTGGTAAATATACGCATTACATGCAATTCCTAAAAAAAAAATACCATGATGTATGGAGTAGAATGACCTAAATTCTGAAAAACAGTCTTAATACGTGTTATGTTATATTTTGTAGCTTACGTGAGTTAGCCTTTTATACTTTTGAACCCCCGTCTTAACTGATATTTATAGTTTAAATGACACAAACACATTACACAATGTGTATATTTACATAAATAATATGAATGCTACGTTCAAACATTTTCAGGAATTCTTCCGAAAAATCAAATTTTCGCGCCAGAAGCGCGAAGTATTACATGTGACCACAATGATTTTACTAAACACGAGCTGAATGTATCTTGCTCTTGATCTTGATCAAAATAAACTACAAATTTGAAACAAAGATAAATAATTTGGAAACTGACAGTGTTTTTCGCGCTTAAAAACGCAAAGTCGAACACCCTTATAATCTGAACATAGAAATCGGAATTTATACACATTTCCAATAAATTCCACATTTCAATAGTAGTTTCTATGTCTGAAGTACAGCTAAAAAATCTTAATTGAAGGCATATTTTTCAAAATAAATGTAATGTTCATGTTGGAAATTAGGGAATTCGAATATGATATCGGCATCCGACGTAACGCGAAACATCTCGCGAGACGGCGCGGGCCGGAATGGTCGCCTTGGCAGTCGACCGCCGCGGCGCCACGGTCCTTACTCCGGGAAGCGGGCGGTTCCACGGGCGTTATGGTGCCACGCCATTGGCGGTCGAGATAGCAGCCCATTGGCCGCCCCCACGTCGGGTTTGGCCGCGATATCCGTGCGCCGAAGCGTGCCTCCTGGTGACCCGCCTCGTCCGGCCTTCGGCGCGACCCCGTGGGACCTGAGCCACGCCGGCTCTGCAACCCGTGACACATTCGACAAGCGGCGCCGTAACGGGAAGCAACGCGCGGCTGGGGACTTGGAGGACGACGTCTCTCTCGCTCGGCCGACTCCTCTCTGAGACGCCGCCACCGCGGCACCGAAGGCGCGCGTGGACCCTAACGCCCTCCCGGTGGCCTCAGTAAGGTTCGACGAACCTCCGAGTCGGGCGCCGTGCTCGGGATTAGACTTCGAACCGCACCACCCGACCGACAGCCGAGTTGATCCTAACGACACTCAGGTGGCAGACCCTTACTGCCACTTCTCGTGGGAGATCGCCGATAAGGATCTTCTAGTATAGGGTGCCCGTGTGGGTCCACAAGTGAGGCCCCCGAGAAAAGTCGCCGATCCAGAGGGAGCTTCGCAAAAACGAGACGGACGGTGACACCTGTAGCCCGTGTGTTTTTAGTGGTGCCGCAGTGTTTCTTCAGTTGTGTGACGGGAACTTTGGGAACCTTTCGACAGTGACCTTGATTCAGTGACCTCGAACGCGCGTGAATCGAGAGAAGGACCGCCGTTGCGCCGCACGGAAGTTGTTGGTATGGTGCACGGGCCGAACCGGACCTGTTAACGTCAGTGGCATCGCGAGGTGGAAAGAGTGGTGCCTCAAGAGAATCATCCTCACAGCCTCACGACGCGGTCCGACGAGTGGAGCGGTCTCCTGCCCAGCTCCACGATCGTGGGTGCTGGGGGGTCGCCATGGCTGGGCCTTGGGGCCGGTGGTGGCTCGGGGGCCACCGCGGGATCCGGAAGTCCCGTCGAACTCGAGGGTCACTGGGGCCGCAAGCTCTACGGAGCCAGCGTTGCGCCGCCGCCGCCCCCGCCGCATCATCATCCCCGGGCGCCCCTCGTCTTCGCGCCCCAAGACATGCGGCAGATCCTGAAGGAAGAGCCTGTGCCGCGTGCTTGGCCGCAGCCTGCGCTCGCCGACAATGGCTCGTGAGTATTTTTTAAAACGATTCTTACCAATCTAATATTTCTGCAAAATATATCAGGCCCCATTCTTTATAAATGGAATCCGCTAAAGTCTCGCAGTAATTGGCTGACGTGTCGGTTCGATTTTATTCTAAAATCCAAACAAAAAAAACATTAGGATTTATGTGTGCGATTAAAATATTTTGTATAAAATTGATGAAACTGTTGCAGGTGTTCATATATACGTGATTAAAGATAAATTAAATTATACCCAAGATTTGTTATCGATCATTTCATGCGTCAATTGATGGTATTTTTCCTTTCAATAATTTCTTATATCATAACATTATCTTCAAAACGAGAAATTACCACGAGTCAAATAATTCAAGTAGTTACAGACAAATATTTTCAAAAAGTCTGTAATATATAATTATTGCTTTATAAAACGAAAGATTTATTGATGATTATATATTGTAGCATTTAGACTATATAATTGAGATTTTAAAAAATAAAATTTTAGTAATTCGTGTTAAAAAGAAATAAAAAACCTAAAAACGAAAATTTCTTAATATATAAATGTTACAACAAACGTTTGTAATGTTTCAAATATCAAAATTGATATTAATAATAAATTCAGGATTTTTTTTTTTCGAGACTTGATATCTGTTAAATAATCAAAATATACTCAAAACACGAAATAACAAACAAATGAAGAAAGTATTAAATATTTAAGAAATAAACTTTCAGTATTAGCCGACGGCTCGTACTACTGTTACCCGTCGGATCACGCACCGAGCTTTACTACTGACGTTTTTTAAATAACATTTTCTTTTTAGCCCAATTAATATTAAAAAAAAGAATGCCTTAGCTCCAATTATATCACAATTATTGTAAGAGAATGTGTATCTATTACTCTACTAATAAATGTATAATAAATGTATCTACTACTAAATGTAGAAAAAAAAAACATATAAAAAGTGAAAACGGATTTTTTTCAAAAATAATTGTTTTACGTTATATTATAAATAATGTACCACATTTAAAAGATCAATTTCAATGTGTAATAATTATTAATTAGCATAAAGAAGGTAAATATGGTAAATCAAATAACGTGGTTGAAACCTTTCCTTAACCGAAATTTGAGAGAGTTTGAATTATTTACTGATTTAACTATAAAGAATAATTCTTGTTATTATTATATTTACAAATAATACACGTTTTCAAAATATTCTAAAAAATTATTTGTTAAATTTCATTACTTACTTTTTAATAATTTGTTACCATTTCAATTTACAAATTTTATTTTTGTTAAAGACAAATTTTATTTCGACGATGAAAGAATACTTAACTCACCAGTCTTGATATCTAATTTAATCAGAAATAAATACGAGATCAAGCCCAAGACTTTCTATATATTAAATTAAATACGAGATCACTTGAAACAGTATGAGTATAAAGTTTAAATGTAATACTACGGTAGTATCTTTAAAATATAATAATTTCATCATGATACAACTTTACTTTAAATGTCTGTATAACGTCGACAATACTACACATATAAACGAACATAGATGAAAGAGGTTTTTAATAGATAAAAAATTGATTGTCTGATATTACAAATAATCAAATATTCCAACAATTTTATTGAATATTTTCATGTATACGTATAATCTAATATGTGAATATTTGTATTATTTTTGTATAATTTGTGTATAAATATATATATTTATAATCCAGTATATATAAATACATAATGCCGTGTAGTATAAATATATTACTCGAGTGAAAATTAACTTTTCGTAGAGAGATTACGTAGTTTTCATTCTTCCTACAGTTGAAATATTTTCAGTCTAGCTAAATATCAATAATTCATGAGCGATGACAGATCAAATATTGTTCGTTAATAATAGTGTACATAATATTCAAATAAAAATAAAATCAATTTCAAGATTAAAATAATTAGATAATACAGACGATGTTTCTATAGGTTTAATTGGCCTCGAGATACAAAAATTATTATAAAAAGTACCACGAATCTGCGCAACTCAAAAATCAACACACAAAAAATGTACAAATTATTTTTAGCAGTTTTATTACACACACACACACACACATACACGGAGAAAGAGGCACGCGCGCAGACACACATACCTTTAAGATTTACATTTTCGAGCCCCGAAAACGAATTTTTTAAAATTACCAGGTTTATTATATATAATATTATGGTATCAGAACAAATAATCTTTTCTAATAGAATTATATATGACAAGATATCGCAATATTATTTGCTGTATATATATATATATATTATGTGATATATATATATATATATATATATATATATATCAGTGTCATCGTCTTTATATAACGAATGCTACTCAATTCAAGTTCACATGAAAGTTTTAAGATTAGCTTAAAGTCGAAGGAAAAGGATAAAATAGGGTTTAAACTAAGAGTTCATTTTCAATTCATATATAGAATGAAAGAATGATGAAATCCAATTAATGAATGTTCTGATGAATTTTATAACACACAAAATATTTGTGAAAATTACGAAAAAATAAAAATTATAATTAAAATTAAAGCACAAAAACTTAATTATATATATATTGATTATCGAAATGGTCATGTTTTCCTGCAACTCGAAGATATCAAACAAGTTGACGGAATCAAGAGCGATAAACTGCAATTTATTGCCGCCTTTCGCACTCGTCGGATTTGTGCGACATTCAAACGGCGGTAAAAAGGCTCGGGTATACGTTTTGTATGTCGGTAAGGTAAACCGGTAGGTGGTTAGTCCGCGCTAATCCAATAGCGCTTCCCTTAACTAACTGCCGGGCCACGGTGGACCGTCTCCGAGAGATCGGGCGCAAAATCGAGTTACCGTAATTGAGAATTTTAGCGCCTTTTTCCCGACCTTTTCCACTGTAACTATCCCCCTTGAAATGGTCTCCAATCGAGTCGTAAGTGCGCATACAATGTTGAAAAGGCTTTTTTCGATTACCTAGTACAATTCGTGTCTTGGTGGTAAACTTAAATTTGATAAAATATAGTTTCACCAATCATAAACCATGCTCGAGTAGTTATTATAGATACAAGAAGAGAAAGATGAAATTTCAAAAGAATTTTCAACAAGGGAAGAAAGAAGGATATCCACGGTACACAAGGGACGGGCACTGCTTTTAAGTGGCAATCTCGGTAATCAATAAGTTCTATAAGAATATTAACACAGATTATTAATTTTTGAAGCCAATAATAAATTAAGAAGCAGGGGTTCAAGTCTTGACTTTCTAATCTTTCGAATTTTTATTTATATATATATGTTACCCAGTAAACGAAAAAGGATTAAAAGTTGAAATACTGAATTAAGCGGGATTGGGAAGTATTCGTCGGTATGTAAAATAGATCATTCTGAATAGCTATGAATCATATTGAATTTAAATTTTGAACTGCTAATTCTTTTTTGTTTTCTGCGGATAAATTTAACCATAAGATTTTAAAAGAATTTATCCTCTACATTTTTTGGAGCAAAAATAATTTCATTTATGCGACGTTCAAACGACGATAAAATAGCTCGGGTATATATATATATATATATATATAGAGAGAGAGAGAGAGAGATACTCTTATAAAAATAAATATATTTTTCACCTTTTCTCTACAGTGATGATGGTTTATTATTCAAGTGATAAAAAAATTTTTCCTCGAATAAGAATGAAAGTTCACACCCTATAAGGGTATCTACAGTAGATAGTAGTGGGTTTCTCACTCTACTTATAGTGGCTCGGTTTTTACTAAAAGAAGAGTGAGATATTACATCCTAAAGAATTTAGAGAGAAAAAACTAATGTTACTATCAGAAATCCCTCATTATTATTACATGTATATACACGATTTCTATGACGGCTTATTGTAATTGGAAACATAATAATATTATAAGAAAATAGGGGAAATTATACATTGTTTATATGTATATGAAATTTCGTTTATTTATATATGCAGTTTATTGGGCATTTTATGTTATAAAAATAAATTCATAATTGTTTTTTTTTCTGTTGCTTCGTTTTTGCTTTTTTTGTATTTTATTGACAAGTATGATTGTCAGCGTAGGCTCTGCCTGATTTGCATTTTCCGGATGAGTGACCATACATCACCTATATCTCTTACATTCAAAATATGTAATTTTATTTCCTATTACTTTTTCCACAAGTTTCCATCATGAATATCTATTTATTTGTTAAATTACTTTTACATTTTCGTCTACTATGTTCAAATACTCTCTATAGAATTATTTCTTTTACGTATATCATTTAAAAGAATACGTCGAAGAATGGCGCCTTCGCATTCAGGTCATCAAAATCTACTCCAACTATTTATATTCGCGGACATTTTATAGTTCTTCTATAGTATTATTACAAGAACATCAAGCTTAATGTTGTATTTGACTGCATACTTGAAGTTCATTAATATGCAATTTGTTTTTTCATTTTATAATAATTTTTGCTCTCTCCTGCCTCCGTTTTATTTATTGTTTTGAATCTTTTTTATTTCCTTGAATAATTCTTTAATATTTTCTACGCTATTTGAGTTTTATAAAATAAATGGTCCTTTTTATAACATATCTATACTATTTCATATTGATGCTATTTCCGGCGTAGGTACATTTGAAATGCTGGTTCTTACATATTGTTGTTTAATTTAATTTTTTCAGTTTTCTGTTGTTTATTTTTTCAGTGAGTATTACATTTGTCTACGAATAGTTGATTTATTTTCTTTCTTTTTTAAAAACAAATTTGGATTTGCTTCTTTTCTTGTGTCATCTATAGTCCTTGTCTTAATTTTCTGTAGTTTTACTCTATCTTATAAATTTTCTCGAATTTCTCGTTGTCGAAATGTTCTCTTCAAATATGTCAACTTGCAGAAAAACTGTTTTTTTTCCTCTTTTCTTATCTCTTATATCTTATATCTAAAATATAAAATTGTTTCGCTTTATATCTAATCATATACGTTTAGTTGCGCATCTATAATATCGATCTTCTATCTGTGCATTTGGATTAAATTTCAAATCTATGTCCTTTTGTTGAATAATTTGTTGTAATGCCTGGATTAATATTTTCTCGCTTCTATTAATTTAAATGAAACGCAGAGAGTTTAATATGAGGTTATAATGTTTCACAATTGGTATTTTGTATTTTCTTTTCTTTATTATTTCGGTAATGTTTATTCGAATGTAATTTAAACACCGCTTTTAGTATTTAAATTTCGATGGCTTCTTTCAAAGTTTGAAGACATCTTTTATGACATACATGATGCCGCACTTAATAAACGCTTATACATTTTGTTACAACAATTATAATGTCAAAGATCTATTCCCTCATCTGAAAGCTCAGTATTTCCGTTCGCACGACAACGCAATGAATAACTCGCTTCGTAAATATATTTTATATATCTATACATGTATATATTAATTTCGTATAACTACCCTACTCGTATAAAATCATTTTGTTATTAAAAATTATTTTTATCTGAAAAAATTGATAACAGGATATAAATAAAATATTGTACCATATTAACAAGAACGACAAACAAACAAGTCAATAGTTCGTATGTGATACAAGATAATGTTTATAAAACAAGCTTTGGTTTTTGCTAAACCTCGTTACACAATCGTAACACATATCAGCAGATCGCATCCGGACCAATGTAGCAGGACAAAAATGTAATCTCGCGTAAATATATAAGCGAACGAGTCCCCGATAAATCCGCGAGTCGGGACCGATAATTATACCGGGGGCTTCCCGAATCATAGCCTTGAATAAAGCAAAGCGTCTCGCGCACTAACGCGGATTATATTCGGATATATTACAAATTGCTCATTATCTCTCGCGGTGCATTATATGAATCACGGCGGCGGGTCCCGGCGTAAATAGACTGCGCTCGCCGCCGCTAACTCATATAATAACTAACGCTCGACGCATCGTGCATTAACTGCAGATTTATTGTGATTCTCCGCGCCCGATTGCTTTGTCCGCGAATCCGCGGATGCGTTGCTTTGCGCGCCAGCAGCACCAGTGTGTGTGCATTCCTATGCGTGCGCGTTCCCGTGTGCGTGCGTGTTTGTGCATATGTATGCAAATGCGGCGCTTTGCGAGCCCCAGTTACGGATAAATGTGTTTAGCGTTATACGCTTGTGCATAATGCACGAGCCGCGACGTTTTCCAGTGTAGGCTGTACTCCTGCGCATACATTAATAACGAAACGACGCGCGAGATAATAATTAACAGAGACTCGAAATCGGTTTTATAATTCTGTAACAGAAGCCGATTACGAAAAATGTTGAAACAATAACAATCCTTTCTATTATTGTCGAGTTCATGGACGCGTAAAGGGATGAATATATTTGCTGTTATTTCTGCATATGACGCTCAAATATTTATTTAGTTAGTGTATATAATCTGTCATTGTATTGTATATTATATATTTATATATATACAAAAATGAAATTTTTGTTTAAAATAGAAACAAAACTATTTATTATTATTATTATTATTATTAACACGGACAATTCAACTGCAGGTTTATACAGTTAACAAAATAATTTTATTTTTCTGAGACCAAGTCAATATACGTAAAATATTGTCTCATCTCAACCAATAGAACTCGGCAAATTTCTTGGAGTGAAATCTTACACTCCATTTCAAAGTGAATTGTAGAATGTACAAAGTGTGGCTGAATTTTCACACTTTGCACAGTGACATATGCCCCTAAAAATTTTTAAATTTAATATTTGGAAATGCTAATTCATTTTTGCTGGAACTATATTGCCTCGAACATATATTAATTTTCGAGAGAATAGAAAATTATTATTTACATACGTTGCGACGAGTCTGTTGTCAAATTCTAAAATTTTAAAATATCATAACAAATAGTAATTAATGATGTAATCTTTTGATGCAATGATAGAATTGAAAATATTTACACGTAGACTAATTATACGTTCAGAATGTTACAATTTCTGTGAAGTTGATACCATTTTGTATTTTTAATCGCACTTATAATAAACTTTTAGTACAAATCGTTATATGCCACCCGATCCAAACGCACGTCCCGGTCAGACAAGGTATTCATATAAAAAATTAAGATTTTATTCCGGAAAAATAGATTCTTTTTACCTTGTTTTGTATTCAGACAACCGTATTGGAAAACGGATGAATATATATATATATATATATATATATATATATAGTAGAAAATTGATTGTAGATTCGAAACTAGCACATCCGATGTGGTATAGGATATGAATATTCAAAAAAATCCATTTACACCTGTATGAAAACTAATTACATGAAGGACGTCAATATTATAAATATCTTATTAGGATTAGTTATGAGGTTATTCATGGTATATCGAAAAAATTAAATAAATATTAGTTAATTTTGAGAAAATCGATAATTAAATCGGTACCATGGCTGTGTTGTGATGTTCTTACCTCTTCTGAAATGCATGTTGATAAAAAAGGAAAATCATACAAATACACGGAGAAAAATGGATGGTGTATGATGGGAACCTATACTGTCCATATGATTCTGGTACCCAATCAGTGTTCTGGGAATAGTTCAGTATTTAAAATCGAGTTCATTTTTCAATATTGCACTAAGAGATGCAACTAATGATGATGCATGTACTATAGCAATATTAATTATGTATTTATATCGGCTATTTGTACTTAAACACATACTTTCCCATTATTATATTTCGTGTATGAGAGATCAGAAACACATGAAATTAAAAATCTTGTCTTCGTGACATATAGTAACCCTCTTTTGTTAACCAGCATAATTACATGTTTTCGACTGTAGCGCTAATTACCCGAGTAGAATTTTGAGCGTGACACATCGGGTCCTGCCCGGGATCCCTATTAAAGTAAGGGTTCCGGCTGGGGCCCAAAGTGTCACGCTCAAAATTCTTGTTAGTATAAGTCTACCCATTTCTACTCGTGCCTACTCCATTAGAAATAAATTCCATCAAATCCATCCTTCTAAGTCATAATCGACCACGGGGATCAAATCATTTCATATCTATTGTGGTATACGTTTGATAAAAAGTAAGAGAAAACAGAAAGTCGGTATACGTCAATAATAATTAGCTGCCATAATAACTACCGAAAATATTAGTATCTCGATCGTAATCTTTGGCGAACTCGAAGCGCTTCTCGTAAACGACTACATAGCGGCAGAGAATTCGAGTGCGAGAATCGGTAATCGTTATCGTCTCCCGAAATAGTGGCAAATTATGCGATAGACGGTGATCGGGTACGTAATTATCACCTCGGTTGTCGGTGCCGGCTCGAACTGCAAACACCCGCCCCGTGTAGGTTACGACTGTATACATGCGTCCGTGTGTAAGTCCTAAACCAGCAACTTGCGCCGCGCACCCATTCGCGTGTCCTGGACCAAACCGCGAGAGCACCGTACGTGCAGAGCCATAACTGTACCAGGCGCGAACGCACGTGCGGATGCATTTTCGCGCGGGATGAGAGCGAAACGAGGCGAAAAATAGCCGCTTAATAGAGGAATATCGGAGGGAAGTGCTCTCTCGCCGGGCAATTATAATTATTCCAGCCCGCTAAATTTCCCCGGCTTCCGAAACTACCCTCGGCTCACCCTCGCTTGTGGGGATACGTACGCTCGATGGAACAACGCGTCCAGTCGTTCTGCACTCTCATATCAGCCGTTAGTGGCCAACCACGTTTTTCGCCGAGATCGCAGAGTAGGAAATAGGAAGTGTGATGTTCCTACAGCATTCTAATTATTTGAAAATGTCAACTTATATAATAAATGGATCGTAAAAATGCACAATGTTCAGAATTTTTCAACATTTATTTACTTTCCCGAATTTCTGATAATGATTAAATTCGTCAGATCAGCTTGATCTAAAATTTATATTGCTATATAGCAGTTTTTTTCAGATCAGATCAAAATCAATCGATATTTATCGCGGACATCTTGTACAACTAATCACGTTAATACATGCAAAGCGTCATTATAACGAATTTTCCTCGTTGCCAATAACGTTTCCCAAACATTGGCAAATATACAAAACATCGGATCACTAATCCGTTACTAAATTAAAATGTGACTTACTATATTCAACGAGGTGATTTCAAAAATCTGATTTTGATGAAAGCCTGAAAATTGATAAGATTTGAATAAGGTCTAACGAAATTGAAAATTAAAATAAATCTGAATTATTATAAGTTCAGACCAATCCCAAATTAATTAAGTATATAATAATATTTCAAGACAATACGATGCTTAAAACTCTGTTCAGACCTGATGAGTACGTCATCGCGGCATTGTTTGACCTTTTACTTACTAAGGAAAATATTAATGGCAACAACATAGTAAGATTAAAAAGAAGAAACTAACTTTTTTATCAGCAAATTATTAAATGTCTGCACTCTTCAGGTTCTCATGTTACAATTTATGGTTGTCAGCTGATAACATCAGAACCGGCTCTGTATATCAGTATCCTAATAAAGTAACCGAAATTTTGCAGATTGGTTAGGTTCCTATGGCATATCAGTGCTGGTGTTGAATATCTATAATCACATAATAATGTTTTATTAATATTATATAAACCTTGTTATTATACTATAGGACTCTGACAATAGAAGTGTACATGATCATTATTATTAAATCTCAAGAATAATCAAACACTGGATCAGCAAGCAATCCTATATAAAAGAAAAACTATTATGTCAATATTAATGAATTCTTGGAACGTTCAATCTTTATTAAATATATATTAACGTGTGATTTAATATGATGATATAAATAGTCATACATATGCTTATCACGTAAAATTACCTTATCATAATTCCTAACATACAGTCGTAAATTCAACAATTGCAATACCGCCGCATCAACATCGTTTTCGGACTTAAACGTCCATTGATCGGAATAACCGCCATCGCCGGCGTAACTGTCGGCCATTGCGATTCCCGTCGCCCTCGTCGATCTATCGGTCAGTTACTCGAAAGTAATGATCTAATCGGGGTAATTAATCAAACACCCGTCGATCGTGCGGAACGCGAAATCTCGCCAGGCCTATGCGTTGAACCGCGTGTGACGTAAATGCGTGTACGTTAGGCTCGCATGCTCGAAAGCCACACGTTATAAAGGAACTGGTGCATGGCGAACGGGCCAAAATAATCGGACGCCGAGAGTTATGGGGCGCGAACCAGCGGCCGGTTAATCAGACACCGATAATTATCGACACGGGCGGTATATCAACCCCGTCCCCGCCCCTGAACGCCCAGTCCTCGTAGCCGTGACAAACGCGCCGCCGATACCATCATTTATTTCGCAAATGTGCTGCAAAACTGCCGCTATTCATTTTCGCACCGGGTCCACGCTCGCTGATTCAGTTTTCCGGAGCGTATAGTCGCTCTAAAGGACAGTTCGATTGAGTATTGTGCTGATCGCCGATAATCCTGTGTGCACTATTACCTATACAGTATCATGGCCGATTTTACATGAGGTTGGAAAAAATATTTGAAAACATTTTCATTGTGAGCAAATTTTACAAAATATATGACTGCCCCTATATAGGAAATGACCACAGTTTCTGACCAATTCCTCTGCCCACAACATTGAAATGGAGTCCAGAAGAAAACTGGTCTTATTTTCTACTAGGGATTTTTCGTCTATTTAATCGAAAAATTTAGCAATATTATTGGTAGTCATATTTTTTGCTTACTTCTTAACACATTTTCTCAGTGTATTTTCAATATATATAGGATTTATTCGTAATGGTATAATATTATCACTGAAAATTTCAAATTATTTTTTATCGAGGAAATTAAATTTAGTTTTATAAAAGTTTTATATATTTATGGCAAAATTTGAATATTATGTTGAAATTTTATCGTTAATAAAATGTGTGTAATAGTAAAATTGTTCGGACTATATTTACAAAATTTTGCAGGATCATGAATAAGTTTTAAATTTTACTTCAAAATTATATGATTTACTAGTTTATTATTTAATCCGCAACAAATTTTATATGTTATATAAACTCATATTTGAAAATGTTAAAATAAATTTTATTATATATTAAAGAATTTATTACTATGAGTAAAATATGCCGTGCTGCCTTGATTACATTTTTTCACCTATATTGATGTGTACAAAATATTGTTTGCAAGAAAAAAATTCTAGAATTCTACAGATTATTCGATTATTATACGATTATTCTGAAGTTATCTTATAAAAAGATAATCTTTAATTGAAATTAACTTTCACACATCGAGCGGCTAAAAATATTAATAAACATTTTACTCATAAACGTGTACAGAAAAATTATAATCGATGTTAAATAGGATGTAGCACCTTAATATTGATCTACTATTAAATATTCAGGTGGCTGCTTAATTAGGAAGAATAAGGCGTAAAGCACGACCCTTCGTCGGTCGCCGTTAAACTCTTTCCCAGAAGATCACGTCCCGTTAGTCGTCGCTGCTCCGAAAGCTCGAAACGTGCTTCTCGGTTGACGTGAATAACATTTGACACGTCTTCCATCCTTAAATTGTCTCGTTCTACTTTTAAAGTTTATAATACAATTTTCCTTTAACAATAGCACTTATACTCATACTAATCTGAACATAAGCTGCATTGTTTCACGAGGGTGAATAAACAAAACTTCTATTTCTTTATCAATCTGTTGCAAACGTCACAATCCTGCTGGCCTTTCTTAACGATAAAACATCTGCCATTCATATGTTGTCGTTATTTGATGAGAAGTAAAAGTGAAACAAAATTAGACAAAAAAAGTCATGTGACATTGACCACTGCTGAAGAAAAGAAAACAACTAATATGAATCTCAAGGTCTACCGGTAATTTACGAAAACAAAATAAATGATTAGTTTCTACAGCTGTACACAGAAGAAATAAATATCTAAATAGTTAATGTACATGTATTGACGGACGTTGAAGAATGAGACAAAATCGCCTAAATATATAACGAAGAATTATATTGCATGGAACCCGAAATATGAATAACGGACATTTATCGAAATAACTGATTTTGTAAAAATTAAGGAAATTTACCGTTAATTGAAAATGACCAATGTAAAATAATTATCAAATTATGTTTATTTTTCCTAATTCAAAGGGTTGTTAGTATTCATAGATAATAATTAAAACATTCATTAAATTTATACTCAGCGATTGGCAAAACAATAATAGCACAACGATATTTTTCCAAACAAATGAATGTTTTATATTAGGTGCAAGAAAATAATAGCTGGCCTATTAAAAAAAAGAAACATTTAAGTACCAACGTACTTGTAAAAATGAACGTAAATTCACAGGGCAAATAAAATTTGTTAACCATGTGTAGTTGTAGAGAATGTAGACAATCAAAAACATGCCATTATTGAAGCAATTCAGATACCGGCGATTCTCTTTCACATTTGGAAATTAACGTATAGTGATTCATTGAAACAAATAAAAAATAAAGTGAATATCTAGTAAGGGGGATTAAAAAGTATTTGCTCCCTAATTGAATGATGTAATTATTTTATTAAATATGCATGGTCATCCACTCGTAACGCAAATCAAATTTTCATGCGATCAAAAGCTTTAATATTGATCACGTTTTAAAAGTGTCCGAGCAGACATTTCCATGGTACTCACAATAAATTATTATTCGTTTTGTAATTGCAAACCATAATTCATTCGCGACCACATTAATAAGCGACTATGACGACTCACCGCAAAACCGCATGTCGGGCAATACGCCAATGTATTTTCCGGAAAAACGGAGATAAAACGACCGAAATGGCCCTTGGGGATCGACAGGGCAACTACTATTTTGACACTTTGAAAAATTGTTGCCAAATTGTTTCTCGGTTACGACTCTGTTACGCCTCTTCCTCTAGCTTCGGCTTGTGCTGTATATCCCTATTGTTTGTTTTCTCACTCGTCGATGTGTGCACTGAGGCCGTAACGCCAGGAACTGCGGATGGCCTTACTCTCGAAGATGAGCGATGGATGCTCTCCAGAGATTTCGTATATTCCTATATCGGTCGTTGAGGTGTTTTCGAATTTTCCATCATACGTCGTGCCTTTTATGACTTTTCCTCTTACTTCGGATAAGGGGAAATCCTTTTGCACAGATTCGTGGACACCGCTTCTAAGAAGTTGTCGGATTTGTGTACGCTTTTATGTGACTTTTGACACTCGTCGAAGTCCAGAAACCAAGATGTCATTCAATATTAAGACGTTTGCTTTACAAATGAATGATCACCATTTGTGTTTTTCATTACTGCTTTCGTACTGATATTTTATTGTTGAACCTTATTTCTTTATAGACAGTATTCAATATTGTGATTTGTCAACTATGATTATAAATTATTAAAAAAATTATTTGCAACATTTTTTAAAATAATAACTAAATAATAATTTTCCAACTATCTTTGTTTTTAAAGATTTGAAGTAAAAAAAAAACATGTCTTTCTCCCATTAACAAAAGTGACATATGATAAAATAATGTGGTAGTTTTTATCATGTTATCATTAATGGAACTGTTGAAATAAACTAAAGAGAAAAAATTGTCTTTAATTATTTCGAATTCACAATTTGAGCATTGAAAATAAGAAATTGGTTTTGTAATTTACCAGGACATTAAATGAACACAGACGATGCACAAATGGTATCGAATTGACTGAATTGAACAATCGTTAGGAAAGGGGAACTTTCCATGCCATTACTCAAAGATGGTACCGAGAGTCCGGTGGCCTAATCTCAGCACACGAGACCGTAATGGGATTTTAAGGCGTTAGGACCACCTGTGCTCACTCAAGATCGAACGCGTGCCTTACTTCTTTTGTCTTTTTCAATATCTCATTTTAACTTGTCTAACGTAATTTATAATCATTTAGTCTGTACATAGTTTATCACTACAGTTTACTTTGTTTATTCGTGGAACATTTTTTTTTAATATTATTGCGATATATTGTTATATACATATATATATATATATATATATATATATATATATACATTTTGAACTATTATTGGTCTCCAATGCTAAATAAATAACAAATGTGTATAATTTTATAATACATGTGTTTTTTGCCCGCTGCACGACTTGAAATTGTTGCTACAAAGAAAATTTGACTTTGTATTCGGATTTTATATAATACAGTGGCCTCCCCAAGTAGCACAAATATTTTAGAATATCCCCAGATATTCCTCCAGAATATAATATCTGTATATTCTGGAGACATTCTGAGATATTCTGGAAATATTCAGTGCTACATGGTTCTACATCGATAACGTAAGAATTAACAAGTGGTACGTCTATTGCAAAATATTTGCGTGCTTTTTATTACTGACGAGTCCACGCAGGCTATCCGGGACGAAACATACCCATATTTTGCAGTACACTATTTGTCAATTTTGTCCGTTATCGATGGAGGCCACTGTATGATATAAAATCCGTATACAATAAAATTTTCTGTACTTATACATGTAGCAATAGTTTCAAGTCGTACAGTGGGCGATGGCGAAAACATGATTTATAAAATTACACACATTGTTTTATTTATTAGCGTTGAAGCCCAAGGATCGTTCAATTTATATATACTTTAGTCTACGTGTCGTATATATCAAGGAAAGAAAGAAAGAAAGAAAGAAAGAAAGAATGAATTAATGAATGAATGAATGAAAGAAAGAAAGAAAGAAGTTTTAATTTATATTATACACTTTTAGAAAACGACATGTAAATTTAAACAAACAGTGTCTGTTAAAAAAAAAATCTGTTGTAATTTTACAATAAATGTAATGGAAGTTTATTACCATTTCGTAATGTAAATTTACAATACATAAAATAGCAATTTTACAAGACAGCATTATAAAATTACAACATATGTATTGTAAAGTTACAAGACCAGCATAATCATTGTCACGACACATGTGTAGCAGAATTACGGCACACGTATAGTGATGGAGATTGTCCTTGTATTGTCACTTTACAATACATTTATTGTAATTTTATAATGCTAACTGAAAAATTACTATTTCGTACTGTGTTGTAAATTTATATTACATAATGGTAATAAACTTCCATTATATTTATTATAAATTTACTCAACTATTTGTAATATGTATAAGTATAAATATCCTAAGCACATGAAAAATGTAAACTCGCTTTATAAGCCATCAATCGAAAATGGATTGAATCAATAAAAATACGTTAGTTTCATAAATTTTGGATCTTTATCATTTTGTCCGTTTTAAATGTTTTCAAATCGAAAACTACTTTATCTAAAATATGTATGTATTTCAATCCAGTCTTACAAATAAATAATATTTGTATGTTACATTTGAATGTAAAGTCAAAGTGAATATAAATAATAAAATATAAAAATTTGAAAAGTAGATAATACTTCTCAATTACTTTAAAAAGGTTCTTAAAATTAAACATGTAAATTCATATCCATAGAAGTGAATTGAATGACATTACATTCTGAATCCTCCTAAATCAATTTTCGATTACCGAACAACTAATAAATCTAATTGCTATTTGATTCCAAATATACTGTTTTCGGATTATGTTTTATTCATTCTAATAACATACATTGTATTATACGTAATTTACATAAACTAATTTACTTTTCAGTGTTGTGGTTGGAAGGGCGCATTTCGAGAAGCAACCGCCCAGCAATTTAAGGAAGAGCAATTTCTTCCACTTTGTTATTGCTCTCTACGACAGATCGGGACAACCGATCGAGATCGAGAGAACAGCTTTCATTGGTTTCGTAGAAAAAGATCAGGTAATTCATTGTATTCTTTTATAATCAATTGTTAAGGTCACAATGTTTTATTCTTGACTTTTTCGTATTTTCTAAGAGTATTTTTCAAACCTTGCATTTTACAATAGGATTCGAAATAAACATGTCTTGCAACAACAGCAAAGATTTTAAATTTCAATGTTTGCATTGTGATCTTATATTGCTTTTATCACTTAATTTATTGGAACTTGAATGCTTTAATTCGAAACAATTGCAAATTTCTGAATTGAAAAATATAAAAATATAAAATAACTCTCTAAATTTTTTAGAGTGAAATTTTACTCAACATCGTTTGAACATTGAACCATTCTTTAAATAAAAAAGGGAATCTTCTGTCTTTAAGACTGTTACTTTATTAGAGTATTATTTTTACCAACTCAGTTCGGATATAATGAAATTTCATTCTAAGAAATTTAGAGAGAAAATTATGAAATTTAGTATTCTATCCCTGGTAGAAATGAAAACATTTCTTAGCCAATTCTTAGACAGTTCAGATATTTACCATGTTAAAGGCATAGGAGAAATGGATAGTGTAAGTGATTTAAAAATTAAACGTTATAAGCTTCGCAAATAAAAAATATATAAGTCATGTTCCATTGATATAGGCCGATATTACTATATAATGCAAATAAAATATAATATTTTATATTATAAGACCTCATCATCATTCCTGGTATGACCCCGGTCAAAATTCAAATACTTCTGTATCCTGAATACGTTTACTGTAAACTATAGCCGATACATTCTACGAATGCTTATCTCGATAATTACCCAGTTTCCATCGGTGACGTCAAATACAATACATGCTCCTGCGGTTCTACATGTACATATTAGAAACTGCAATTGGAGAATTATATTTTACGCTTAAAGCTTTGAATTGATAGTAAGACAATTTAGAGAATAAAACAGATCGGGGTCAAGACGTTTATTACATTTGGACATTCCATCAATCCGTTTTTTTTATAGTACATTTTTCTTTATATTTTCATGTAGCGAAATGTATAATTTTATTGCAAATGAATGTATAAATTTGCAAAATCTGCTTAATTCTACACCAAAGTATTTTTTAGCATAACTTATCAAAAGGTAAGTTTAAAACAAAAGTACTCAGATTGGTAATATGCGTTTCATAACGCGAAATATGATTCGGTCATTATCCAAGCCAAAAACGTGCATTATTTTTATATAGTTGTAATTGGTGAATCAAACTTTACGTACGACCAATCATTTTTCACGTACCAATTACTTACAAACTATTTCCGCAGCATGGAACCGCAACTCGAAAAATCAGTGCGAATACGGAATAACGAGGGAGGAGCCCAGCGGAAAAGCTTCAGATCGTAAATCGTCTTTTAATTCGACAGAACCGAGCTTTTGAAATAATAGTCGTGGCCTCCGTTAGCCAGAGATATTCCCAAGTATTCTCTCAGAAAATCCTCTTGTTTCAAAATGTATCTTCATAATTGTGAATAGTAAAATTATTTTTTATTTTATTACGTCAAATATTACAGAATAACAATAGACGCAGGTAACATAAAAGCTATACAAACGTAACTAATAAATGTTGCTTACACATATATGTGCATATATGTATATTGTTTCTGTGGTTAAAATGAAATAGTTTTTTTTTTTTTTAACAAACAATTTTCAATAAATATCTGTGCTGAAGGATTTTATAAGATATATGCCTATATCCTATAATCTTATTTCAATTGCACATATTTTTATTAGTTTTATTTATTTTATTATAAAATATTTTTAAAATTGCTGGGTTGTAAAATTTTACGGGGTTCTATTAGATAAAATTATATGTTCACATGTTTTCAATTTGATCTACATAGTAGATTGAAATTTGTCAGATCAAAGTGCCTAGTCAAGCTAATATAATAATATTTTGAAAAAGTCGTTCCGATATAATTACGTCAAGCATAGATTTCATATTCTGAAAATGTTCTAGAAACATTATATCTGCAGAAGTGAATTACCTATCGACCTTGGAACCTTTGCCTCTATTAATCTGTTTCTGTTTCCTACTTAATGTCCGGATGTTAAAAAACATATTATTAATCGAAATACACGTGAGGTCACGTATTGATTATGGTATCTATTATATGACGTTAGAACAAATGAAAACATATGTCAGAATTGCATCTAATTGATCTAAACAGAATTAAATTACATCTAATTGAACTATTTGCGTAATCTAAAATTATTTATGTTTGGAAAGTCAGTTTAGATCATCATTTCCAACGCAAACACTATATCGATTCGCTCTACGTTATATCGTCATGAATAATAACTGCAGACACCTCGTTTACCTGTACAAAACTGGCAAAATTACAACCCGTTTCATTTAACGGTCCGATCAACTACTTAACTAATTACACGGAATGCCACGTGCTAGTGTTTACACTATGCAGTCAAATATGTCGTACACGTATACTCTCTTGTTCGCTGTGCTCGTCCCGCGTCCCTCTTCCTCCCGCGCACTCTGTATAATTCACGCCAGTGGACAGTTGCATCGCGTGGCCTCCCTATTAATTAGGGTCATGCACCACGAATATACATCACTTCACCCGCCCTCTCCAGCAACGGCAACTAGCTTGGTGGTGGCTGCTGCTGCTTTCGCTATTGTATACCGCGGCCTGTCGGCCACTGAAGCGAATCCCTGCCCACTCGTCCACCCTTCCGCCCCCGTAAACTGACGGTGGCGTTTACATATTTTCACGTCATTCAATTATTTAAAAATCGCCAGCAAACGCATTTTCCGCGCAGTGAAACTGAGCGTTTATCACGGTCATAAACTTAACAGTCTGATAAGCTGCTTCTGGTCTTTCCGTACCACGGTGAGGGATCATCCACGAGTCTGCACGGATGTTTCGTTTTTTTTTCTGTTGGCTAAAATTTATGAAGTGCAGTCTTCTGTGGGGAAACAATTCGAAAGAAGTAGTCCATTTTTAGTTTCATTTTACACAGATTCTGTGTTTTTATTTGTGCAGTTGCGTTATTATTTATGTGAAATGTATGAGTTTTTTTCCATTACCTTATAAGTGTACACACGAGAAAATGTTTCTTCAAAATTGGAAGTAATTTAAAAAAAAAAATATATATATATATATATATATAGCATTAATCGCTTAGTATTAAATATTATGTTTCGCGATTAAAAAATGAAGGATTCAGAAGCTTAAGATTTTAGTAAGTGATGACACAGATATATATATATATATATACTTTGCTTTAGGAATCTTTCAAAATAAAGTCACATTTTGTAACGCTTACAAAAGAGTAATCTTAATCTAATAAATAAAGACGAAAACAAAAAACCGACTTGACAATTATAAGACTGTATAAAGATATCGTCAACTTTCAAATACTTCTAACAGGCAAGTGATTTATGAGACTTGTAAAAAGTCGACTTTGTGCAAGGAGATATACTGTAAATGGTAAAAGCCGGAACGAGTGGAAGGCCGAAAAGTTCTGTAGGGTAGATATGGTTGAAAAATGCATTATGAAGCGCAGGCATATGGCGCGATGCACGCATGGCTCGTCAGCACGATAGATAATTATGCATCGCATGCCACACGATGTGTAACGGGGCAGCTCTTACGGGCGCATCAAGAAATTAATAATTAGCGGCGAAACGAAATGTTATATACTTCCCATATACCTGCCTCGCGTTCGAGTTAATTAATCGGAGGGGGAATCGCGCGACGGAAAAGTCATTCGGCTCGTATCTTTATAATTATAGTAAAACACGATTTTTCAACTGAAATCGCTGCATTTACGCCCTGTTTGAAGCTTTTAGGTTATAGGTTCGATGAAAGAAACTGTTAGCGTTGATGAAACTCACAATTCTTTTCTAACAAGCGGATAATTGAATTACAGATGAACGTTATAAATTTCGATAACATCGAAAAGCGTATTATATTGATTTCCTGCAGACAGAAAGTGTACTCGAAATACTTTATTGTATTGCCTATGATTGTTCCACATGACTACGTATTTCGTTATTACAAAGCAATTCTTCATTAATATAGCAAGTTTTACCAAATTAATAATAATTTTGACATAGATAAAATAAAAAGTGTTTTTAAATAATTGAAGTCAGATAACTACTGTTGCACTACTTTATATTCTATTTTTAATATAATCTAGAACTGATGAAAATCAAATATATCTTCAAGATAACTTTAATAAAATTAAATATTTTTAAACATATTATATGATTAAAGTATTACATTTTTATGTAAAACATGTTTTAATATTAACAAATATTTCTTTTCAGGAATCCGAAGGCCAGAAAACAAATAACGGTATTCAATACCGGCTTCAGCTTCTGTACTCTAATGGTAAGTAAAATGAATTTTCTATTATATTGTCGGGAACTTTATATTTTATTGGTATGAACACGCTCGCGTACGGAATGTTAATAATCAATTACGGTATACTTATACAATACAGCGTAAAAATTAGTTTTTTTTACTACCATTCGTTTAATGGAACTCGAACAATACTCGACATTCGTCATATTTACAAAGTTCATATAAAACCCTCTGTTTATTACTACTATAATATATATATATAATATATATATATATAATAGATTATACATTATCAAGACTTTCGGATTGAACATTCAGAGTGCTTTGCATCAGAGGATTATAAATTTTTTGTTGGAAAAAACCACTTTTTCTTGAATATTAAATTTGATCACTTCACTTTAATAATAGATTCAGAATCACTGATAGATAAAAAAAATATTATTAAGTTTGCACTTATGGACTTATTACCTGTAATTACTTCCCACAATACTTTGAAGAGAAGCGATGTTATCAATTTATTAATTGCGATGTATCACTAGAATACATCTTATAAATATAAGTTGAATTAGTTCCAATAAGAAAGATTGTACAGATTTAAAGTTTAAAGTGATTAAGTGATAGTGCTAATAATAATGTGCTAACATTTCTAAAAATGGCGAAAAATACTATAAATAAAGCCATCGTCCTGAAATATGAATAAATCAAGAATTTTTTAGATAAAATCAAGTATAATACAAAGAAGACGGAAATTCATTACATAATGATAAAGATTAATAAATATATCTAAAATTACAAAGAAACAAGAAATTGCAGAATACGATCGTTATAACTATATACATTATCCAGTACTAGATTAATCATATATTGTTCGATTATTAATTCAGGCAGCATTTATCACGTATGTATTATCATCATCATGAAATCAGCCAAATAATACTCGGATCGAGGTGTGTCAATAAATAAAAGAGAAAACAATGCAAACTTAACAAGCACTGAACTTCCGGTACTGCCTATCCTCGTGTACTTTTGATACGCTGTTCAGTTGCGTGATAAAAGTTTTGAAGGAACGTCCAAAAGAAGTTGATGAAAAGTTGAACAATTCTGCAAAGTCAAAAATAATACAATAGTTAATAAAAGGTTAAAAATATTTAAAATACATTACAAGAATACGTGTCAATATATCGCATTATTAATTTGCATCAGTGAAAATAAAATATGAAAAATATTTAAATTAAACAAATTATTAAGTCATTTGAACTTGTCACATTGTTCAGTGCATAGAACTGGTGAAATTTTTATTCTGCATTACCGTGTATATAGAGATAATACGTCGCTTGATAATATCAAGGAACAACCTTATTTTCACCTTGGCCAGATGCCAAAATGTACTATCATATATGATAGATTATATGAATAACAATGAACTATGTTAAAAATTGATGAAAATTTACAAAAATTGGTTATTATTTACAAAAAAAAAACATGGTTTTAATAAAAAGTAAATCGGATGAAAAGCGTAATATCAAAAATATTATTAGAAAAATTGGTTGAAATTCGGAAGCTGTACGTTTGGTGTAAGACACGTATTCACGTATAGGAAGCGCGTGTGCCAGGACGGCAATCGTAACCGAAGCGACGATGACGGGCCATCAACATTCCGCTCCCGACACCCGGTCTCTCAGGGCTGCTCTAAAAACTTTCGTGAAACTTTCGTTTGGCCCTCGCGCCATAGCAGTCGCTGCCAATTGAACGGCCAACAGAGACATATTTTATGTCACCGATCGCATCAGGAACTGGGAAAAAGCGTCGCGGGATCGCGTCTCTAGAACGCTTGGAACTTTTAAGTAGTTTTATGGGGATTCCGTCGGGGATAACTGAATTCGCGAACATCGAGCGCCGCGGACTTGGACCTTTTTTCATTTCTTTTTTATCACCGCGTGAACTGTCGTTATTTATTCCGACTGACATTGTAGTTTAGGGCAAATTTTCAAGATTTTGTATACCCTTTTTGTCTTCTTAATTTTCGGGTATGCGAAAAAGAAATGCAGGAATACAATCTTCTTAAGCAATCCACTTGTAGGCTTCTTCTAACGGTTTCTGCCATAGAAGACAGCTGTTGAAATTTTAATCATTTCAGTTCTAAATCATGAAAGAACAATTGCCGATTATTTAATAAACACAATATAGTAATAAATAATTATAAAGTTTTGTATGCAGTAAATTCTAAATTCATTTCTTTTAGAAATAAACAGAAACATGGTCAATTTGTAGTCTGTTCAACATCCAATGGACGATTATTCTCAGCCTTGTAATCTTTATTTTTCATTTTTAAATTTTCTACTTTGTTTACAATGATCGTACTAAATTTTATAATATCGGATATTTTACAATAAATTAAGATTACAATATCTTAATAAATTTTTTTCTTTTTTTTTATATCATGTAAATAGATTATATAATTTCAAATTTTACTTGATATATTATGTTATAGAAATTACCATTTTTTAAAGCTAAAATCGTTCCTAAATTCCTGGGAAAAAATATAATAATGAGAAGTATCTACGAATTTGTAACAATTTGTTTTGTGAACGCTAATTGGGTTTCTAAATTGTCATATTTTGGATAAGAATTATTTGGTAAGGAACTATTTGGTAAGGAATTGTTTGGTAAGGAATTGACTATATTTTATCGATTTCAGATATAATATCGATAATGTAAGGTCTACTATCTAGTGTTTTTATTATACTATATTTGCCTGTCAGGATCTTCTATATGGTATCTATCAGGTATTTGGACTTTTGCGATACCACCGATGAACCTGCCAATGTCATTGAACATCTTCCGTCATGTAGTAAAGATTGAAATACCTGTACTGTAAATCTGTACTACGTACCTCACTTATGTCTTTAATAATTATTAACATGGTAAATATATCTGAATCGTATTAGCTGAAATTATATGTTTATTTCTACCAGATCACGTAAGCATTTAAAATTTGTTTAGATAGTATTTCTTCAACGGACACTTTTTAACTTATCATCAGAGTTCAAGCACGACTCCATAATCATTAGTCGTTTATTGAATTAAGCATATGTAAACTGTGAACTAGCTATAATTATGATATTCTTTTGATGATAGAGTTTGTCTAATTCACTTGATCCTAAATCAAAATATACTTGAAATAATAATAATTGCTTCCTGATTACGAATTACAGTATTATCATTAATAGACTGAAATTAAAAAAGACATTAAAATAAATGACAAATATACATTGCAACACAGTACCGTAAACAAGTTGAATTCATGCCATTGTTATTTGCAGTCGTAACTCGAACAAATAGGTGCACACATCAGCCACGTAATTCCTTAGACCCAGGCAATAAATCCATAATTCAATAATAAATGAGGCAAGGAGTTCTCGACGATCGGTTTCGCGATCCAGTAACTGCTAACAAAGTTTCTCCATATCGGGTCCTACTTCTTTTTACGAGGTCCCAAGGTTCCACCTCTTTTTCCTCTTTCGGGCCCCTTTCCGCCTTCTTTTCTCTCCTCGTTGTTTATTCTTTAGCTTCCGCTGCGATGGTCCAAATCGGATGAGATTGCCCGATACACGGCGCTCTGTAAGAAAGAAAGATGGATATAAGTTGATTCGCATGATATCGCGAAGCAATATAAGCGCTTAAAAAACGCATATAAGAGAGAAACCGATTAAGGTCTTCGACGATCGGGAGACGAGTATCGCAAAAGCGACATTTAAGGTCCTCACGGTGGCCGCTTTTTCGGGATTTCACTTTCGCTTGAGCTGTTTCTCTTAAATGAATGTTTGATGTTCAGCATCACTAGACCTACGCACATAAAGAACTGAACTCGAACTTGAACTTGAACGTCTTTCCGTACCTGCGTCTGTCCTATATAGAAAATAAAACATGAAAATTAACGTTTTTGGTCCTTCATTAGACTGGAATCTACTCACTTTGCTCTATTGTCATTAATTGTCAAAAACGTTTTTCGTTAAGTGATAATTCGACATATTACTCTTGAAATATTGCTTACATTAAAATGATAGTTATCTTAGCGTTTTCATAAAATTTCTTAAATACTTAATAAAGAGATTTAAAAAAAAATATTATAAACTTTATATAAGTGAAATATACGTTCGTGAAGCACGATTTTATTTGAAGAATCTTTAAGTATGAAGAAATGAATTAATTAAATTAACACAGGCATAAACCTATATTTTGAAGGAAAAATGTATTATTTATCACTCAAGTAAAATACCGAATATTGAATGAAATAAAAAATAAAAAGCAGTAAATTGATTCAACGTGTTTTATTCTGTATCGTCGTATATCTATTATTCTGGTAAGAGAAACATAGGCGCATTTCGATGAATATCCTTGATCTAGAAAGCGTAACCTAGAAGTCCCTAATTTAGAAATCATTGTAAATGCTATGCAATTCTACAGTCTTTGAGAAAATGGCACAATGAAGGAAATATCGTTTATACGTTGAAAACTATTCCAAAATAGATGTTTGTGTATATTTTGAATTTTTATTGGAAAGAATATTCAACTTTCGTGGAATTTTATGTATTAGTTCTACGTAAAGCGCATATAAGATTTCATTTTTACGATAATCAGTCTCAGTCAATATTTGAATTTGTCATTTCTTTAATGTTCTCATCTTACTTCTATTTATCAGAAGTTATAATCAATATATGTAAATAGTATTTGCTTTACGCCTCGATAACAATTTTAAAATGTGTAAGACAAGTTACCCTTAAATAAGCTCTAACGAAATAGAACTTAAATGAATGATGACAATAATATTGATGACATGAATAGAAATCAGGAAGCATATGGAGTCTCAAGCACATAAATATTGATAAAAAAGACAAGCCAATTCTGTGAATGGATTGTTTGCAGAAGTCTTTTCATTAGTAACAAATAAATAAAAGCGAGTAAATAATACGTTGAATATGTAAATGCGATAATGAAGGAAGAAAATATGATGAGAAGGTACTGTATCCCAGTATCGACGCGTACTCCAGGTCATAAATTATAATTGTGCTATTGTTAAACCAAAATTTAGTAGTATTGAAAACACACAAACACACACACACACACACACACACACACACACACACACACACCTATATTGTTTGCTATATACGTACATATAAAAAAGAGATAATAAATTCATAAAGCCAGAATGCTGCTATACTAGCGAAATTCATTTTTTGACTTCGCGATGTTAATATTCTAAAAAAATTATTATGCGTTTCGGAAAGTAGGCAAAACTAATGCTATTGAAACCTTGCCTGTCCCCTTGGAAAGCAAGTCAGAGCGGGCCGCTAAAGGTAACTTCCGCTAAGCTACGACGGTTTCTCGAGGTAATTTGTGAGCTAGCTTCGGACTGTGTAGTATCGTAATCCACGACATAAACGTTGCGCCGCAAGCAGGCACGACTGGACCACGTTAGTGTATAGTTTATCGCGAAAGACCCCCAACCCAGCTGCAAGGACCTGCAAGGCTTCCCAAGTCTCGCACGATGGGATTATGCGGCTTACCGAAAACGCGAGTCGAAAGCGCCAAGGGCAGTTGACCCACGCAGAAAATTGCAGGGTTTGTTATTCCCTCCAAGACTATTAGATTGTTAATTTCATTATGTGAATGTGCTACCTGTTATCTGCTCTTTGACCCAGCCCATCACAAAGCCCATCAAGGTGATACACCAGAACGTGTCGGCGTCATTATTATAATTCATGATTCATTCCTTCAATTGTAAAGTACTCAATGAACAGTCGAATGTTTAAGAGTGTAAAAACTTATTTTCTATACGCTATTACCACCAGCATTCGAAACAAAACGTATAGAACGTTTTGTAGAGAAGAAGAATAAAAATGAAATAGTCTGATACCTTGTCATAGTTTAACGACATAAGGAAAGCTTCATTTTATATGACAATGTCATAACATTCGAGATCTCATTGACAGAATTGGAACTAATTAGAACTAGCAGTTACTACCTTGATGATATTTCAAGCCACCGCATAATTATAAATAAGAAGAACTTAATAATGATACTTCAAAATACACTAAATCCAATAATTAATATTTAATGGCTTTATATTATTTGCAAAGAAAATCATTAAAAATTTAGAAAGCTTCATAAAAATCTAACACTTTTGGTGTTTTGTAATGTCCATTTTTCATATCATGGAATATTAAAAATCAGGTAAAATCAATGATCATAATCAAATTCTGTATATTTGCTAGATTTTGCCATGCAAAATGACATAACGCGTAACACGTGCAGCAATCAAATTAATTGACCACCTGGTCGTGACTCTTCTTCTCGCTGGTAGTAAGTCAGATCCTCACTTATCCGGGCTTCGTCGTGGTAGAAGCAAGGCCGACGTAAAAAGCGCGAAGATTGTGCATACCTCCCAGGAGACTGCGGAGTTGGCGGACGTACCGCGCCATGCCCGTTGTCGGCTCTCAAGCGGTTTTTTAATATGCGGGTTTTTGTCTGGCACCGTTTCGGTCTGCCCGACTAGCAGCCGAACGTCATTTCAACTGGTTTCACCTGTTTTCGCCCCGAATGAATTATAACTGCCACGTGAAATTCACCGCAATTGACCCCGAAGATGCAATTCTGAGTTATAGTGTAGAAAAAATTGAGGCAAAATATATATTATATTACATCTTAAGTATATGGATATATATATATATATCTATATATCCAAAGTATATGCGGGGAGATCGTTGGCCGTGCGCGGCGAATGAACGAACTTCTGTACAGGTTGAGCACCATTCACTGCGCGTACAGAATTTGGATATGATCTGTCCTACGAGATAGTATGCCGGGTTTCCTTAAATTTGTTCTTCTTCTGTTGTTAAGTGTCTATAGTAGGAATCATAATGCCACAAGGACTTACTAAAATCAAAGGGGGGGGGGGGGGGGGGGGGGGGGGGGGGGGGAAAAAAGGGGGGTTAAGATTCAATAAAAATTCAATAATACATATTAATATATCGACTTTCCTGTACATAAAGATATATAAATATAAATAATATAAATATATCAAACGAATTGCCCTAGTATTTCAACTGGTCAAACAAAACATTAAAAATATTTATTTTAGAATTTAAAGGTAATGATTTTTACTTATATTTTTTAGATGTCCAGTACAATTAAAATTTTTCTTATAAAAAGTTAAGAACCTATTATGGTTCGAATACTGGGACATATCTGACTACGAGGATATTTACATTCAATTTTATATATTGTGTATATACTATACAAACTATATTGATCACTTTTTGATAATCATCAAATATAACTTAAATATTCTTTATTGTATATGTAAGTGATATTTTTGACCTTTTGATTTTATCATACGTAATATATGCAAAAAGTATCATATATTTTAGTTCATAAAATTGCATATGTGCTTAATTTTTGTAAATACAAAGCCGGATACTTCTTAATCCTTATTAAAACTTCGAATTTATGAAATTTTCTTTATTTAATGTTTTTGTTTGACAAATTAAGAGAAAAAAAGTCACGCACATAAATTCTTGCCTACTTAAAAATATTGAATTACATGAAACAGCATCATTCAATAAATATATTAGAATTACTTCATTGAATTTTACAAGCGTTGTTGTCATATTTGGTATTTACGATCGATGCATGAATAGGATTCCTAATTGGAAATAAAAATAAATTGTGATAACGTTTTTCGCGCATTATATGAAATTTATTCCGCACATTGAAAATCGTGTGTTTGCGATGCGATGTGCTCAATATCAAGTCATCAGCAATGCATTATAAGGAAATCATTACGGTATTTCTTTGATTCTGAAAGCAGTCGATCAAACTTTTTCTTACATGAAGAACTTTCCTGGACATTGGGTATCAAATACTAATAAGCTTCTATCGTTTTTTTTTTTTCAGGTGTGAGGCAAGAGCAGGACATCTACGTCAGATTAATTGATTCTGTAACAAAACAGGTCAGTAACAGTTTTAAAAAAAAAATTATTTATATTTAAGATGTGGATATATAGTTTTAAGAAATCCTGATGTTTTTCAGGTCGTTCCATTTTATGTCCTAGAAATACATGGCATAATATTAGTTTCTGTTCTTGAATAAACGTTGGGTATAAGTTACATCCTTACAGTAATCTTTAATGATTGAGTTGTAGTTATATTTTTTTTTTTTGTTATTTGTTTATTTTAGGTCGCATGCACCTTACATATGGTTATTAGCGACCACAGTGTCGTTAAAGATGTTTCAAAATACTTTTTTTTTTAATACATTTGTTTGATTACAATAATTTATACACATTTATTTCTTTTAGAAAATTAATAATTTCTTGGCAGTGGTATCGATAGTTGTAGTTATATATATAAGCAAGATACAGATATAGGCCTACCCAATGAAATATTCATTAATCGATACAACTGCTCTTCAATAATCATAAATGTTAGAATATTAAAGACCTTAAGATGAAATTAATCATATTATTATTAGAATTCGAAATTAATTTTATATATTTTATTGCGAATGCTAATTCAAAAAGTTTACTTGGAGAAAAATATTTATTTCTTCAACGTTTTCGTGGGAGCTCGAATCCTCTGACGCGGCATGAAAATAGAAGTGCTTGAAAGCGCACTGTCCGCAAGTTATTTAAGAAATTTATTTATTTTTTTCAATGGTTAAGTACACACGTATTATAATTAAAACATTATACTTTTATTTAAATAATTAATTCTCTTTTAATAAAAGTTACTTGAACGCCGCAATTATGAAATAACAAACTTTATAAATCAAATAATATGTAATTAGTAATAGTTATTGTATATGTACGTATAGAATTTGAGAACCACATCAATCACCGTTTGTCATTAGACTAATATTGACATGTGATTTTACCGTTTCAACGGCACGTATCGACATAGATTCTTGACGAGAAGGAATCCAGTGCAAGTTTTTCACGAGTCTAACGTTCATACTCGTGTGGTTTGTGGGTTTTAATGACGTTAATTACAACGGCATTAAACTTCAGATCAATATTTCATTTCATTTGGAGTCAATTTTTAACTCTGAATTATCACTTTTAATTGGCATAACAAATTGTTGTTACTATTTTAGGATACGATATTCACTTTTCTTTTTTTACCTATATCTATGCGATTTTATTATATTTGATTATTGCCTTTTTTTATTTTCATAAACTCTATTATTATTTTTTTCATTTTCTTTAGTTTTATGTGATTGTTGTTCACTGTTACATTGGTTTTAACATACACTGAATAACCTCGACGCACTCCACATGATATATTGTATTTTGGTCATCTTTGTTCTTTAAATTTCCACCTCTAGCTAATCGATTTGACATAAGCAAATCGCCTTCCTAAAGTCTTTTATTTCTTATTATTACTGTTTTTTTTTTTTTTTTTTTGTATTGAAACTTGTGACAAGACGTCTTTAAAAATTAACCCAAAAAGGATTTACTGATCTTAAAATTTGATTCCGAATAATTTGTGACAATGTCCATCTACATGCACGTAATACCACGAAAAACCACTCACGAGGGGTACCAAGTAAACTGACACATATGACGTAAATAACAAATCGATAATAAAGATCGTATCAAAGATAATTCTTGTTGTAAGTCTCATCGCGGTGTTTTGAACAATACTCCAACCCTTCTGGCTTGACGCGTCTCCGCGCCGACGCAATCCAGTCGCCTTATCGTCACTGGCTTGAGCGCTTAATTTTCCAGGGGCTTGATTTCGACCCCGGCTTCTGTGCCGGCGACGTGCGACTGTGCATGCCGTCCCGTTATCTGCGCCACGTGGCGAACCCTCCATGTATATGTGTGTAGGTACAAGAACCACGTGTTCGACCACTGTATAAACGGATCGCCCAACCCCCTCGCGAAAGCTCGGGAGATTCCGGCACGACGATAGCGCCCTAAGAAGGATCGTAACCTTCGAGCAAACGCAAATACGCCGGCTGATTACGAGCGGGATAAGGGCTTTATGACGAAGCCAGGGGGCGACTTTTTAGATCGGAGGTTGCGTGGTTTTACAATCCGCTCTACGTTCGCACCTAGTATAATACGCATATTCCTACATAAGCACTGTCTCGGCTTTCTCGATATCATCGTCGACACAAATAGTACCAACGTGTAAATTCGAGTCGATCTTACGATGTTTACATTGTACAAAAGCTGTTTATGAAATGTTTGACATGAACCCTCCATTAATATATATAATTTACAATATTTATAGTGAACATGGCAATCTCTGAATTGCTTAAAAACTTCACTTCAATGATGGTTTTACTCAAAGTCTGTGACTTGTTATGGTCTTTCTAGAAAAAAAAGTCATCGATTTGCATTCACTTGCTTAAATCATTACTTGATCCCATCCTCTAGCTAGTTGTTTTTTAAACCACTATACAGCCTTTTAAACTCTACTACACGGAAAACGTATCGTTAAGCCAACTATGTTATTATTATGGTTGATACAGGCAATATATATATCTATCTTGGAAACAAGTAGTACTCATTACTTTTAAAACTATAAGAATTTCTCACATTTAATTCACATTTAATTCAGACTATAGAAATGCAGACTATCATCAGTAGCACAGTAGGGTATTACCTAGTATCATACGTATATATAGTGAAATTGAATATACGAATAAAAGTATTATCTTATTTATGACCAGATATCAACAAATAAAGTTTAAAAGAACGTAGATTTATCGGTTTCCAACTAATGTATGGAATAAGAATACGAGTAACTAAAAGAGCAAAACAAAAGTTAAAATAACAAAAAGATGTCATTTTTAAAATATAAATTAAGAAAAATATTATTATCATTAATATATTCTAGTTAAATGGGTTTTGTCGAAGAAACATGCGAAACGGATGGATTCTTTACGGTTTAAAATGCGTCGTAATCAAGATAGATGTAAGAAACGTAATTGGTGTAGTTATTCAAATTTATGCACGAATATCATTGAGTATATAATGAATTGCTTTTTGTTCCTTTATCTTTATATAACCATAAAGTTCCTAATTTTTCATTAGAGCATTATTGTTTACTGAATATTTTTACACAACTATAAAATAATTATTAACATCCAGCCATTTTTCAAACGTAAAATATATGTAGACACTTTAATTTTTTTTTTTTTTTATCAATTTCTTCCTAAAAATCAATTAAAAAGTTTATATATAGCTTTCTATAAAAGCTTAGACGTAATATATTATACAATTCTATAGTTAATTGGGTATATAGGTACTAGATCAATGAAAAATTAACCTCAGCTTTAAAAATATATAAATATAATAATACAATAATTTTCTATAACAGATAAATAGTAACTTGAAGAAATTACAAAAAAGAAATTACAATAAGTCTATATTAATCTCACTAATTTATCGCTCAATAAAATCATAAAGTTTGTAAACAGCGTAACGTAGAATTTTCTTGAATATAATTTGTCCCAATTAGCATTACAATAACCACAGCCAGGTGAATTCCATCCAGCTAAGTTAAAATGTAATTAATCACGAGATGGAAGCAATATGTAACACCGGGAATATTTGCTTTAAAGGGCGACGTAATGCGATCAATATACATCGCGTGACTTACAAATGTAGTTTCTTCAAGTTGACATTATCTACTTAAGAGATTAATGAGAAAAACATCTACTTAATAAAAACGCAATGTCCGTTTCAACGATAAGCAAAACACCCGATCGATTTTTCGTTAGAACGATAACCTCATATTTTATTTGAAACCATTTGAAAAATTAATACGAGACGTGGTGTTTTTCTTTTTGACATGTGAGTATATTAATTTAAAAATAATTTTCTTAAGGTATTATTAATGCTTAATCACATCAATTGTTGAAAATTGTATAAGAATTTTTTTATTGAAACGGGTATAATTGAAAAATTGGAAATTCAACTTTAACGTACTGTATTCATTATCAACTGAAGATAACGAATGAAATGAAGTCCATTATATAATTTTCCTTATTATTTATTTTATTATCAAATTACGATATTATATAGTACCCATGAACCTAACGTAGTGCCTAAAGTGCCCGCAAGTGAACGGAGAGCGAGCGCGCAACCATTTTAGTAAGATTAAATCATCTTGTGGGGGCCAACGGGTCGGACGTAGAGTCGATGTTAGTTTTAGCTGATTAAATTACTAAGCCGCGGCAGTCTTGCACAGACAGAGTCAGGTCCAAGATTCGCGATCCACTTCCTTTTATTAATAGGTTCTTGCTTCTGTCGAGACCCCATACTCGCCACTTAATTTGTAAATCCTATTTATTTAAAAAAAAAAAAAAAAAAACAATATTTATTTATACTCATTCTATTTCTTCTGTGCGTAATATCGTAATATAAAGTCGAAACATATTTTCAATTTTACATCATTGAATACCTCAAACAATAAGTAATCATTGTTCAAGAATAAAAATAAAACGTTATCAATAAATGGAATGTTTAAAGCAAACGATCTATAATAAATAAACCAATTTGAAACATTTTTAGTTAAACGGTCACTTACAGATAAAAAGATAAATGAAATACGAAATTAATAAATTCAATACTCTTAATTTAATAATGGTTAGGGCGTCATTATATACATGTGCAATATACATGTGCAACATTCGAAGAGTAGGATTAAACATAAAATTTTCTCCCACGTGAGTACGAGAATCGAAAATGGGAAGTCTGCAATTTGTGCGTCAAAGCTTTGATTAAACGCTTGTTTATTTGCTACAAAGCGAGAAAAAGTTATACGTCAGAGAAGAGAGGCTGCGACTGTCGACGCCAGGAAATCACTCGAGGATTTGTCAAGCGCGTGATTGGTGTGCGAGGAGAAATCTGTCGATGTATTGCGTTCATACTGTTATGCAAGTTGTAATGAAGCAAACTGGAAAATTCTTATGTTTAATATAAATAAGAGCACAGTAAATACGTAATTTATGACCAATAACTAATTGGAAGAAGTATTATTAGAAAATTGTGTAAGCTGATATTGGCTAGTGATCCTACCCCCCTCCCCCCCTTCTTTCACTAGTATCTATACGGGTCATGTTATCAGAATGATAATCAGTATTTTGGACCTATACTTAAATCTGATTTAATGTGATCAACTTTTGAAAAACGTTTTAAATTTTGTCCATTCCAATCGACTTAGGTTTTCATTGGATCAGGAATTTACATAGAAATAAATTAATCGGGATAATTTTTTTTCCTTTTTCTTGTCAATTTACATGAATTAAAATTCTCTCCGGAGGAGTACTTGACCTTTACGGTATAAAAGATTTGTTTCGTTTACCATGGTCATATTTCTGCATACTATTATACTGTCTTAGCAATAAAATTGATGTTAACACCAATCACGAACGTCGCATTGTATTCGTACGAACGATCATGATGGCAATCGACTGTATATATTATACAGACACATTCGCTGCATCCAGATGGAATTTCGCTTCTTTGGGCGCAAATTCCAAGTTTTACGAGTCGAACCTGTGTTTATAACAACACGTAAATCGCGCGATTTCGCCTGATTTGGTAACGATGCTGCTGCGATATCGTAGCCAAGAAGCGCCGCTCGAATTAGGTGCTCGGTAATAAATCCGCGATAATTGGCTCCACTGCCACGTACTCGAATCGAAACTCTTAACTTTCCTACAATTTCCACGCATTGTACGACTAAATGCCGTGATTGCGCATAACAATATTTCCAATTATAGAGTTGTTAATATTGCATTTCCGATTTCTGATTAAATCTGTTTTTCAAACGTCGATGCAGTTTTATCTTATATTTTATGGGCAATGGAAATTACAGGTTGATATTATTTTGCTAGAGTAGTGATTCTGAAGAATTGCATCGCAGATAAGAAAGAATCGGATTCATATAACTGTTTAAATTATATTTTTAGATCCTAACAATGTGAAATATTAGGACAAAGTGATTTGAAAAAATTACAAATGATTTAAATGGGTATTCTACTCTGGTCACTAGATTATTTCGGATCTATCTAATATTAATTGGCAATTTTGAACTTAATCGAAAATCGATTATTTTGCAATGAATGCACGATTAGATGTGGGTTTGTATAATACATTAGCTATTCATCTATAAATAATATATATAATATTATGTAATGAGTCGTCATGACTGATTTTATAACACGGTGAGTGTCATTTTGGATTAGCCTGTGACAAAAGAATATCTGAAAAGTCCATTCATTATTCATTCACCTCTTGTATTCCATATCGAAATGTTTGTTTAATCCCCATCATTCATTGCTTATCGATATCTTGAAAATACGATTTCAGCCCTCGCATTTCCTTACATATGACGAAAGTCGAATACCGTCACGGCGTTTGTCTTCTTCTTTATCACGTAACACATATTGTATCCTCCGCGAAAATTGCGTCTATTATTCACCTCGTTTTTAAAATATCGCTTTGGACACCCCAAAAATGTAGTATCTAAATTTAAGCATCTTATCGGCTGTAATCGATAATTATATGACTGGTGAAGTTTCCCCGCTTCTAGCTGAACAACAACTGTGTCGTGCACAATGCAGAACAGTGGTTATCAACTGCCGGAATCTGGACTGCACACGGCACGTCGAATCGCGTATCGCAACAAGGCTTTGCTCGAGCTAATACTAAAATATGAGTATTTAACCATAGATTAAGGAAATAATAAGCCCGAGATAAGTTAATCCTGACGAGATAAGAGAGAAAGAATCCGCCCCTCGGTGGACTGCAGTTTTCCCTTATAAAATTGAGGGGATGTCGAACAATGTATGCATATACGAGCGGCCCTACACGTACACGTACGTGCGCAGGAGATCACCCGATCCAGACCGAACGATGCCCGAGGATTCCCAGGGGACTTAGAAATCGATTTGGGATGGAAATCATTACAGGCAGATTTGAATGACTATCTTCGAATTTATCTTCGCCCGCCTACACACTTCACCCGCTAACAGTTGCTCCGGCTTCCTTCCTTTATTCGGGCGCGCGAAAGTCGATAGATCCCTTTTATTGCCAATACTCTCTTTCTGTTTCTCCTGAACCTCTTCGTTATTCAATCCCAACTCGATTCTCATCATCTCCCTTTTCTTCTACTCTTTTGTCCTCTTTTTTCCTTTCTTTCGCCGGCGTATATTGCGATAAAGCGAAAATATTTATCTTACATTATGAACTCACCTTGGATTCTACCTTTATGCCTTAGTAGTCCATCTATTCTTCTTTTTCCGATATATTCGTCGAATCAATTGTGATGACTGATTTATTTTATAGCTTTTCATTTTTCTTCTATTCACAACCAACATATAGAGCCCAATTACGAGGTAAACTCTGAAACCCCAACTGTGACTTAAGGGTCCCCCTTCGGCAAATTCGATGCAAAATCGGTAAAGTGCACAATATCGTTCATCAGGCGAGATGATTTAGCAAAGTCTATCGATAATTGAAACCAGTTATGAGATCGACATACATAACGAACTAAAAACGTCGCAGTCCTCGCCCAACGATAAAAAAGATCGCGAACCGGATTTGATCGGAACTCGAGAGTTCTTCGAAGATTCGCGACGTTCGCCGGCAACTGCGGTGGGGGTTTCACGCGACGACGACATACGCGTACCAAGCGAATCCATAGAGAAAACGCATTCCTGATGGATCATTATTATATCTGGATAATTTTTTTGTGGAACCTCGGAGTTCCTTAAGATCGTGCTTGAGTCGCGTTCGAGGAACGGACTCGAGCCGTGTCGCTATTAGTCCTTAGCGAGTAATTCCCGTGGGAATTGGGCGGTGGTGGATCGTAATCGAAGTCCCCGCTTCCTGGTGGGACCTGGCGAATACGAAGGAAGGCCCCCGCGGGACTGGCGTTGACTGGTTGCACCCCGAGGACGCATCGTCTGACGTCGCTACTTCCACCCTTACAGGTAGCTTTTACCCCATCGTGGCGTCGTAACTATCGTTTAGTCCATGGAAAAGGCTAGGGGACGATGACGACGTCTCTACGATGTGACGTTATACCTGCGAAAGTCCACTGGGCGACCTCACTTCGGTCTTTGCATTCGGTGATTGCACTTGAACTAGAGTGACACGTTGATTCAGAAGTGAATGGCGAACTTTGCCGATGGTTTCTTCGGGCTGAAGATTTCCAGAGAGGAAATGTGGTTGAACACGGAGGTTATTGAATTGTGATTGTAGTGCTATTCTAGTGTAGGTTTTAGATTCAGTTATCTATACTACTGAAAGTATCATTGTGTTAGAAATTCATTCCTCAACTTCGAAAAATAGTATTTGACTATAGTTGACAGTGGATCGTCCAGAATCAAGTAATTCTCTACGAAAATTAACGAAACATTGCTCAACCTCTTACAAATCTAGAGAATGATCAGAAAAACGCATTTCTGCCGGATTACTATTACGTCTTGATTGATTCGAGTTAAATAATTGGCGGAATTATCTTTAACATATGGAAATAATTGAATACAAGATTGGACATTTGGTAAATAACCAACACCTAATTGCAGTATCTGTGGACATAGAGAAAGCATATGAGATGATATGGGAATTCAGAATCGTCCTATGGCTCAAGAATAAAGGTCTCAAAGGACATATTATCGATTATATAGAAAATTTTCTCAAAGAAAGGACTAGCAAAGTTAGAATGAATAACACGTACTCAGAAATAACTGAAATAATGAATGGAGTACCGCAAGTATCGGTTTTAAGTGTCACACTATTTCTTATTGCAATTGATGATATATTATCAACACTAAAACCTCCGGTCAAAGGATTGCTGGTTGCGGATGATCTTACCCTTTACTGTTCCGGCAATAGTTTAAATACTCTCTTAGTTTAACTACTCTCCAAGTTATTCAAGCAAACTTAAATAATGTTAACAAGTGGACTAAAACATCAGGATTTAAATTTTCATCTTCCAAAACTAAATACATCATATTCACAAGGTCAAATAGAATAGC
>JAPYZR010005387.1:0-10892 GCA_030522945.1 Trichopria nigra
ATAGGGGATTCCCCGACTTTAAAACGTTGCTTCGCAACGTTTTAATGGACAGTCCTGGAACTATCGGTATGACATAGTTATATATATATATATATATATTCTATCTCTTAATATTATATTTTCGAATATGAAATTATTTTATATATATAGGTTCTCTATTTCCTAAATATTCTTCTGTTTTCGTTGACTTATTTTAATTTACGTAAACAATAGGAACTTTGTTTTCATTCGAAACGGCTATTGTTTACATTTGCCGGCCCTCGGGTTAATGTTCGCTGGCTAAGCGCTATATACCGCGTATCATTTTCGTACTTTTAAAACAATTTATCGGCCAATTTAAATAATTGTGATTTACCGTTATAGGCGCTACGTAACGCACAACTCCGTAACACAAATATTTTCTCGTTGGGCGCTATGTAACGCTTAACTGTCACTAACACACGACTGTGCTATGACGTCCGGGGACGGACACGACCCACGGCGAATTCCGTCCACCGACTAGCTGGCTCGCGTAGAGCCTCACGAGACGGGCCGTTACAAAAGGAAAATTAAAGTTCCGCAAATATCCGCGGAATGACCGTCAAATAATAGGAACGCGAGAATCAATTAAAACTATGATTTATTCTTACTCTAACGTACACGTAAATTATAACAAAAAAGTAAATAAAAAGTCCTCTTGTAAAGTCCCACGGCAAAACATTGCCGTGGATTTCGATCGAACCGGTTCGATTTTAAATCGAACGCTCGCACGTGTCGGTGAGAGAGAGAGAGGGAGAGCGAGAAGCAAAGGACGAAATTATGGCGTCGCCAAGGCGAAAGACCGAACTGGTACTTACCGGTTCTCGACGCTTTCCCGGGACTCGTATAAGGAAAAGGTCCGTTGGCCCCTCCGACACGCCTCGTCTATAAAAATCCTCTAATCCCACGGGAACACAAACCGTGCACAAAATTTAACTTTCGATAATCGACCACGGAGCCGCTCTCTCGCGTTTTCGCTTGCGAGTTTCTAACGCAACGAACACTCGTTCCGCTTGGGGTCCCTCTCACTCTTACCTGAGCTGGCGCCGGTACGCTCCGCTATCCGCGTTGCATCCGCCGGCGGCCTGTCGCTTCCTACAACACAAAACTGTATTATGGGCCCGGGGATGGTCGTGCCGGCGAAGGCTAATAATAGCAGATATTTTCTGTTATATAGAAGAGGTTGACTTCAAGTGAGGATTGCATATCTTATTTGCAATCGTAAACGAGCTTGATCATGTGAAACCACCGTCTACATTATAAGTAAACAGCAGATTGTGCCGTAGATTTCCTTGGCAGAAAGAAGTGCATATATAAATCTATGGTCATTTTTGGCATGCCTGTCTTAGATTGATACTATACGGTGTGTCACGAAGAACTGCTGCGCCATAGATCTCCTTGGCAGCACAAAATGCATATATACATCTATGGTAATTCTTGGCATATGCCTGTCTTGGATTGATACTTTACTATGTGTTACGACGAATAATTCTGCATATATATGGGGAGGTGCCATTCTCCGCGGCTGCGTTGTTCAGCAGGTTTTCGATCGTTCCTCCTTGATGAAAGAACTTTTTGCGCTCTCTTATTTGCAATTTCCTTTCCTTTTTATTAGTTATGATGACAGAAAGAATGTAATATAAATAATTGGATATGAATAATTTTTTACAATATTGTAAACCTTTATGAGGATATAGTCCCTATGAACACTTTGTATATATTCATATAAACGGATATCATTCGCCATTCGTCCATAAGCCAATATGATCCATTCCTGTCCCAATCGTAAACACATAAAAAGGATACAAATGGAAAGAATTAAAGGCGTATCCACTTTTGTCCAGATTTCGTTCCGGATTTCTGCTTTCCATTTACATCCGAAATGAATCAAAAATATTTAATAAATTAAATTAATATTTGATCGTTATTTCTACCCGTCAATAAAAGATACAGAATATGGGCTACGAAATAAACCCACAAGTTTCCACATTTCTGGTCCTTAAACGGTGAGACTGTCGGACTTTGTGAAGGAGCTGAAAATCATTGGATTGAACTCGGAGAACTTGTCAATCATTACTTGTTGTACCAGTATTCAGTATTCATACTCTTTCCCCCTCCCCCAGCCAAACTGCGAAATTTTGCATTTTTGATTCTGAATTTTGTTTCTGAATTTTACAGCGACCCCCGAGTAACCCGATCCGATCAAGTTCAAACTAAACAAATGCGCCTTTTAGTTCGTAACATGAAATGGTTACGAATATATAATATTGCTAATGCGTGTATGATTTGGGTTTTAGTTTCGGACGCCGCCCTTTTGTTTGCAAAACTATTGCAATGACAATCACTGCTTCGGGCGCAAAATACTTGTCTACTGAAAAAAGAATTCATGTTCATTGGACTTATAGTTTATAGTGAAATAACTATAAAAAATGTCAAAATATCAGGATTTTTCATTCCGTGAGCCGACATTTTGTTTTTGAAATAATTATATCGTCAATTATTGCTTCAGACGCATGGAACTGCCTGTTTAAAAAAAGTGATGGTGTTAGGACGATTGGATCGCGAGATAATTGGAAATAAGTGAATGGAAAAAAAAAAATAAAGAGTTGAAGTTGGGCGGAAAAACGGCGATTTGCGACGTGAAGCACTCGTTGGTAGATTCCAAGTTCTTTCTGTTGGTCTGACAAAAATGAATGTTCAATTTTAAAAACCGGCCCTAAAGATTTCCACCAAAAATTCCCAAAATCAAAGAATCGGAAAATCTTGCGCCCACAAATTCAATGCGTCACCAGGCTTGCGTCAGTGGTTGCAAAAACAAAATGGCGCGAACGGAACTAAAACCTAAATAATATGAGCATTTTCAGTGTTATCTCATGATATAAAAGGCGCATTTGAACGTGTTACTCCAGTTTTCGGGATCGCTGAATTCAAATTCAGTAACAAAAATGCAAAATTTCGAAATGGGGGGGGGGGGGGGGGGAAAGTTATTATTTCGTAAGATTTACTTTGAATTTGATCGGAACGAGTTACTCGGGGGTTTTCGGGGTCGCTGAATTCAAATTCAGTATCAAAAATTCTAATTTTCGAAATGGGGGTGGGGGCGGGCGAAAATTTATTATTTCGTAAAATTCACTTTGAATTTGATCAGAACGTGTTACTCGGGGGTTTTCGGGGTCGCTGAATTCAAATTCAGTATCAAAAATGCAAAATCTCGATTTTGTAAAGTCGTTATTCAGAACTTAGTTTTCAGGGTATCTGATTTTAAATGCAGTTTCGAAAATTTAGATTTTAAAACAGGGCGGTGAAAAGGGGGAAACGTTCAAACTGCGTCAAATTGACATTCAATTGAAATAGGACTCCGAGCTGGTAACTTTGATTGTAGCATAAAAATTAGGTGATTTTGTAACCCCTAATAAAGCATTACAAGATTTTGCGAACAAATTAAATACTTTTCCAGTGTGCGGATTGCGAAGTCGTGAAAATGGACGTTTCCAGAATATTACGTGAATATTACAGAACACGAAAGCGTTAAATTTAAACTTATTGTGCATATAGTACATACTTTGTATAAAGGATTCATACCAAAGAACACGGAGTTGTTGCAGTTGAGTGAACTCATTTTGTAGGTTAAGCTGTAAAAACGGTATAAAGTTTACGAAAGATGGACTGTATAGTCCATCCAATAAGTATATCCAATTATTGAGGCCTGAAGCGCCGAACCAATACAATCTTGCGAGCGAAGCGAGACGGGGGTCCAGGGGCAGAGCCCCTCGGTGGGGTTGGCGGCCGAAGGCCGCAGTCGCGAAGCCCCTAGTTTCTTTTTTACAATTTATTTCTATATAACACAAAGTATATATACAAAATTACAGACTGATACAGACAGGATAACTATATGCAAATACAGTCAAAGCCGGACAGGACCAGTATACGTGTACTTGCAGTCAGAAACATACAAAATCGGTGTACGTAATTGCAGACTGATACAGACAGGATATACGTCAATATTTTTGCAGTGTGATGCGGACAATATGCAGACACACACGGACAAGTTCCGTTCAGATGCAGTTAGATGCAGTTAGCATATGCATGTCTTACCTGCCAGCTTTTACGGTCAGAAACCGATAGATTGCCGATAGAAACCTATAGACACCGATAGAAACCGATGATCTGTCCGTAAGTGCGTGTATAGAAACACACAATTTGCAGGCAGAAACAGATAGTTGGGTGTTCTGACCGTTTCTGTTCGCCATTTTTACCAGGGAGGTTAATGAAAAGTACCAACTTAAGCATGAATCAAAAACTTGAAATGGACCCAAATAAATACATGTTTAAACGGCTCAAGTTTGAATATGAGCTTCGAACAGGGCAAAGCTTATAAATCACAAAATAAGTGATGTATATATTAATTTTGATTTGAAAAAGATTAAGTATTACTATTAGTTGGAAGACATAAAATAATTGAAAAAAAAAAGATTTATTCGAACTATATAAAAATAATAAAAAACTATAAATTATACATAATAAAAATAGATGATTTATCAAATGTATAATACTAGTGCAGTAATATACAATACTAAATAAGTATCACAAACTGGTTTAAATTTACCTTACCTACTAATCATCATAGTTCATATCTAAAAAAATTGTCTTTAATGTTACAAGATTACAAAATACTTACAATTCAGTACGTACATTTAACATATTAATATTAACACCAATTTCGTCGTAATATACCTTGCTACTTATCCTTCCGTATTTACAAGATATGGTATCAATTTCTACCATAATTTACGTACACGCGTCCGTATATGCTAGTTAACGTAAGTAAGGATGGATAAATATTTCTTACAAAAAATTATTATTCTACTTTCTTTTACACCTTTTCATAATTTAATTTCGCATAAATGGATTATGCCCTAATGTAGAGTGTTATTAATGGCACTCCTGTGGCAGTGAATTTAGTAACGATACCTATAAGCTGACTATGAAGTAAAGGAATAACAATTTATATTAAAGTAAAGTTCTACATTACCGAATAATACTTGATTAAATAAAAGAACTCCATGGGAAAATCAGCCTAATATATTTACATATTTAACTAGTATTTTTGTTAAGTTATTAGCATTAAATGTAATCTATATATAATAAAAATTCGAAGCGTTTGAAAATTTAATGCCTAATTACAGCAGCTATAATTTTATTAATAACTAATATGCTTGAATTACGGAGGCAAAATACGTGCACATAAATTAGGTTGATTCTGCGGCAATAATCAGTTATTACTAGCAAAAAATCAAAATTGAATACACATAAATTTCAAAAGTGCTCGAAGAATAATCGAAGGCACTAATTTTCATTTCATCGCAATACACGTAATTTGCTTCAATCCTCAGAACACCATAGCTAATAAGACAACTCTTCACCTTACTGTCAAGGTCTGATTAAAGGTTTTCCTCCATAAGGTGGAGGGTATTGACCAGTCAAAAGGGGGTATCCTAATCCAACATGAGTGTGGTGATGTGTATGAACGTGACGTTGCGGAGGTGGGGATCTAGTGTCATTATTATGACTTCCTGTATCTCCAGAATTTGCTTGATGTTGCTGTTGTTGAGGCTGTGTTACTTGTTTGTTGGGAGATTGCTGCGATTGTGATAAAAGTGCATTAGATATTGAGACGGATGATACATCATTAACTGATCTTGCTGACGTTTGTCCTCCTGAAGAAGGGCTTGCTGATGATATGATTGATTTAGCAGGTGGTGATTTCAATGCTCGCTCTTGCAATTCGTGTATTTTATGAGATGAATAATATTGATTTGCATGCTGCTGTAAAAGGTCCAAGGCTTTTCCTCCTGGAGATCTACTTAGATCTTCGGGAGCATGATATCTGGGTATTTGATGAAGATAAGGGCTAGCTGGATATGACCCAGACACAATCATAGGGGTTAGATTTCGGTACAATCCTGGATGTCCTGGATCGAAAGAGAGACCGCTGTAGTGATGTGGCGGTATGTATCCAGGGTGTATATACGCATACTGAGATGTTGGCGGAGGCGGAGGCCCATGAGTCTCCATTGTAGGTTTTACACCCTCTTGCTTAACTTTAGTGTCTTCAGGTCTAACACTGTCTTGAGATTTTTCTTGTTTTTGTAATTGTTTTGCATTCGATAAAGAATACTTGGGTTGGTGACTGTGCTTACTAATGGAGTCATCTTTTCGCCGTTGATCCGTGGGATAAATATAATATCGTCTCTCATCTGTAAGCGAACCAGAATTTGATTGTAACCTCGGACTCTGAGAGCTGTATGATTGGTGAGAGCTCATTTGACTTTTCATCTCAATACTCTCCTTAAGAATTTGATGATTCTCTTGTTGTTTTTCTTTAAAATTCAGTGAAAGTTCTTGTTTTGTTTTAGGCTTTTGCTCTTGATTTTCTTGATCGTCAATTGGAAGTCCAGATTGATGTCGTAATTGGGATTGAGATACATAACTAGTTGGAATGTAAGAAGGGTAATTACTATAGTAAAATGATTGTGGTTGTTGTTGATGTAAGTTTGAAGAAAACTCCTTTTTCTCTTTTTCATGTGTAGTAATAGTATGTACATTTGCGAGATTTGATATTTCCGGTGCATTCATGGAATTTTCCTGCTTAATATCATTATCACTCAACTTTGTGTCTTGCCCCGATTGATCATGTCCCGACAATGATATATAAGGTGATTGTCCATAAAAAGGATATAAGTTATAATGACTAACATGACTCGGAGTATTCATTTCAGAGTTTTTTTCTTCTCCTTGTTTCGATGACTTCCCTAAAGTATCAACTTCAAGCATGGGCGCAGCATCATCCGAAATGTCAGAATAAGCCGGACTTTGGACATCATCTCTATCCAGTTGTGATGTCTCTAAAGGTGATAGAGATGGGCTACATGCAGAAGATTTTCGTGACTTTTTCTTATAGTTGGAAAGTCTTGAAGGTCTAGTGTCTTTATGTTTATCTTGCTCTGGCATTAGAGTAGCGGTTGGTCTTACTTTAAACTGTGGAATTTGTGTATGTAAACCAATGCTTGGGTATGATTGCGTCATCGATTGAACAATTTGTGCGGAATGTTCAGAACTTACAAGTGCAATAATATCAGATTGTGATGATATTTCACCTGTAACGCAGTGGTCATCCAGTGGTAGAAAAGTTCCTTCAGAGATACTTAACTGTCCAGACTGCTGGTGTAAAGAATGAGTTTGTTGCAAGGTAGAATGAATGTTGGAATGATTTTGTAAATTCTTTCCAGACTTAGTTGGAATACAATTTTCAGAAATGTACATCGAATGAACGGGCGATAACTGTTGAGTCATTGGTAGTTGCAAGGTTTTATGTGTTTCTGAGATTTGAAAAGGGACACTGTTTTGATGGATATTTAACGATTGTAATGGCTGCGTCGTGTTATGAGGCTGTTTATTATTAGTACCTTCATTCGGCGATACTGGCAAAGGAGATTGATTAAGACGAGGACTTATACTTGGCGATTCATAATTTGATATTTGTAATGGAGGAAAAGATTGATCAGAATGAATCGAATGCTTTGAAGTAGATAAATGTATATCAGAAATTGTTGAATCTTCCTGTTCTAATCTTATTACATCTGAATTTATTATAGTTTTGCCCGCTAAAGTCGGGGATACCTGTAGATTCGGTGACTGAACGTGTGTTATGGGCGACAACGGTTGCACGGAACTTGTCGGATGTGAAATTATTGTGGATGACTGGTCAACCCCTATTAATGTCGATTCTGGTTTTTCCATCGGTGATTTACTTGGGGTTGCCGGACTAGGTACTTCAATATTACTTTCATCATTTTCCGACATGTTTATTGTTTCTTTAGATTCGTCATCGTCTGCTGAGCCATGAGCATGACTTTGATGATATTTTAGACCATTTATATGCTTATATTTTTTATTGCAGTTAGGTTCTGGGCATTCTAAAAGTATTGGACTTGCTGGTGGCGACTCTTGCGGCGGAGTTGGAGGTGGTACTTTCCGTTTGCATTTTTCATCATCTTCAAGACACCGTGATGATTTTCTTTTGGAATTACAGTCTGTTCGAGGAGATATAAACGAGCTAATACTTTGTACCACGCTACTCGAACTTTGAACTCCTCTACGACCTTTAGGCCCGCCATTCCGTAGTTTGCTATGTACAGAGCTTCTTGTTTCTGTAAAATTGCTCAAGTCACTTCCAGCCGATAAGTTCGATGCTCTTCCTCGTTTTCCTCGACCTTTAGGTATGCGAGCATCAAATTCGCTTGTTGGTGAATCACAGAATCTTGGAGGTGCCCAGTCATGACGAGTACAATCAAGTAATGTACCAACGTATGTTTTACCCCTCCATGTAACATTGACTACCAAAACTCCTGCAATAAAGGAAAAATAACACAATTAAAATGTTGTCAAAATATTTTCAGAAGATGGAAAGTTATTTGATAAAATTTTAATCACATAATTCAATGCTGCAATAAGTACTGAAAAAATCTTCAAAATTCATAATAAGAGGAATTCAAATAAATTTAAATTCTAAACAAATGCAGTAAATTTGTTAATTACAATTTTTTGCTATATTCTCAACATTTTTTTAACAGTGCAAGCTTAGATTCATTTTAATTGGATAGTGTATGTACGTATATTTACTCATCTCGACGTTAGAATATAAAATAATTCAAGGCCAAATAGTGTAATAGGATCGATCTATGTAAAGTAGAGTTCCAATGTTTCATCGTATCTTGCAATTTTATACCAGTGAGAACAAAAATTAAATTCCTTAAAGTAAAAGACTGAACAAAGAAAACGTTTATATTATAGAGGGTTTCAATATTATCAATTCAATTTGTAGATTCACACAATAAGGACTTATCAGGTCATATCTCACGTTCAGTATTATTGAAATCAATATCAAACATGGAACTGTTTTAAACAAAAAATTATGTTGTTAGGACGTTTTGTCCATGAAATAATTGGAAAATATGAAAAAATAAAATATAATCGAAGCTGGGCGGAAAAACGGCAATTTGCGACGTGAAACACTCGGTAGATATATTGCAAAATCAATTAGTTCTTTCTGTTGGTCTGGCATATCCAAAAAGAGGGTACAGAAGATATTCTGTTTATTCGTTCATGAGTTACAGCGTGAATACACGTACGTACGTACAGCATGTCGGACATTTCGACTTTTATTTCTTCAACCCCTACCTTCGCCACGATTTAAATTCGAACGACAATAAATATTCACGTTGTCCACAAACAAAGGAAGAGAATGAGTGGTCAATTTTAAAAATCGGTCGAATAGATTTCCACCAAAAAATTACCAAAATCAAAGACTCGGAAAATCTTGCGCCCACAAATTCAATACGTCGCCCGCGTTGCGTTAGGCGAAGTAATAAAAGCCTTATTTTGTCTGAAATGCGTGACTTTATATGTTATTTTTTTTATATAAAAACCTAACAAAAAAAAAAAAAAAAAAAATTATACACATAGTCTTAATAAAAGTATGATATAAATGTAATTCAGCTAATAACGACCAATATGGCCGGAGTAGAAAATGAATCCTACAGCCGGAAGATAGTTTCCAGAAAAATAGTAAGAAGCTCGTGAGACGGCAAATACGTCACTAAAATGCTTCAATGAAGCATGCCAGAATATTGACTCGGCTCTCCAGCAGCAACAAAAAATGGATTCCAGCCTCTGGAAACATCGCAAACTGAAACGACAACTAATATAAAGAAGTCACAGAGTGCTACATAGTAATTAAATCTCCTCCAATATTTGTAAGTGGAGTAAGTAATATTTATCCTCTTATTTACTTACTTAACACAATAGCTGAAAATAATTATACGACAAAAGTTCAAACGAATAAAGAAGTAATAGTGCACAGTTCCGACAAAGTACAACCTATTATCGAAGCTTTAAAAAAAAGGAAACCTAATCTTATTCGTTTCACAAGGACCAAGATAATGCATATAAATTGGCACTGCATTACATGCATCCATCCGTTGATGTAGATAAACTTAAAAAGGAGATCGACAAATTTTAACACAAAGTTGTTATGTATTAAATATTCGAAAATCGATCACCCAAAAGCCGTTACTACTATTCTTCGTTGAAATAGAACCAGCCGATAACAATAAACAAATATACGAAATTGACAAACTGCTCAATTTAGTTGTCTATTTTGAACCTCCGTAGAAAAAGCGTGATATTCTCCAATGTATCAGATGCCAAGAATACAGCCACACAAAAAACTACTGCTATAAGAGGCCAGTGTGTGTAAAATGTGCAGAGAAACACCAAATTGTAGAATATCCTTTTAAAGAAAAAATAAAAAATGTTAATTGTACGAATTGCGGAGAAAATCATCCGGCTAGTTGTATTGTATTGTATTTGTATTTATTACTCTCTTTTAGGATACAATGTCCTGATGAGAGAGGAGTTCCAGGAGTATCTGGTAAACGGAAATCGCTTGCTACTGAAATTCGCTTTTTTGCATTGTACATACGCTTCTTGATTTTAACATTAAATTTATGCGATGAATTAAAGAAGAGAATACATATTAGAACCGTCACAGAATAATTTTGCCTTTTCGGCCCTACTTGAAGGATCAAACAGTTCTACAATTTTGCAAGTATTCGCTGGTATACTTGCTATTTATTCTGACTTAATTATTTTCCTAACACGAAAGACCTTCTAACGAACGTCGCTTTTACAATGTTGAATAACGTTCTCGCTGCTTGTACCTCAGAGTTACAGATTAAATTGCAAAGAAGGTTGAGAATTTGCGGTCGATGTTCTGACGCTCGATTGGCGAATTCGCGTCTAACGGAACCAAG
>JAPYZR010005388.1:0-11170 GCA_030522945.1 Trichopria nigra
GAAGACGGATTATCAGGGCATGGTTATATATATCTGTCATATATTTCTGGTTTGGATTCAACGTGTAATCATAGACCGCATTTAATGTCATATAAATTACCAGATGCGGTTGAACCGCACTGCATTTATGTCCGAAAACAACACTGCAAACTCGTTATTCGGTAAGGAAAGTTCTTTACGTGGCATATTTATTCCAATGCATACTTTGAACTCACACGTTATGTCATAGCTGTACCTTCATGCGCAATAGAAACCCTACAAACTTTACAAGACACCACACGCAATTAGCATATCAATTTAACTAATAGTATAGAGTGTTTATAATTTATTGCATCTCGTTAATATAGTTTTAATTGAATATGGAGTATTGCAATTTATGCAATTTACATAATAAGTTATTTTCTACCTTGATTTGCAATTCCACATCACGGTTTCACGGCAAACACTAATTATTTCAATTTACATACGTAGATTTCACAATAGTTTCAGTTTTTAAAATACATTTACGATTACTCTACTATTCAATTTTTTTTTTTTAATTGCAGGTTATCATTTTTTTCGCAACGTCGAATACAATTTGACAATAATGTATATGTTCATTTATGCGGGTGTCAATAATTTCCGAGTCCGGGCCACGTTTGAGTAAAGAAGAGTACGGTGGTGGTAGCTGCATGCCATGGCATGGTATCGTACTATATTATTAAGGCGACCAACCAGTGTGACGCTCCGCGTACCAAGAGCCAATGAGATCATGTCTCATTGCAGCTGGAATGCGTTAACTCCTCTTCCCTTTCTTTCACGTCTTTTCCACGAAAACTCGAACCAACAATTTTTCCTATTGGACACTATCAAGAGCATAAAACTTTCTTCAACGTACTAATGGTATTCTTCGCTTTTCTTGCAATAAGCCTTATTCCACATTGACGTCAGTCCTTGCATTAAGGTGCATTTCCTGGCCATGCTTATGTAAGACGTACAGATAGTATAGTTGTATTCCGCAATTGTTACCTGTGTTGGTTATTGTTTCAAAAATACACGGAATTTCATACCGACTAAAACAGTAATCAGTTTTTAAAAATTGACCAATCAGAAGTGGAGATATTTATGATTAACTGGAGGGGTTGACAGCCGTAGGCCGCAGGAGTAAAATTTTTCATTGAGTTTGGATAGATTTGTATGAAATATGCTTACCGAGGTTCACTCCCTGTTAGAGCCCTTATGTACAATAGTACTTGGTATTTCGGCTCATGAACACCTCCGTTTAAAAAAAAGGGAGGTGAAATAATGTCGCTAAAAGGACTCAAGAAATGAGCGAAGCGCATACAGAAAAGGAACCCACTATAAAACGTGATTTCTTTCGGAGAATTCCCAGCAAAGACTCATTTCACCGCGAGCATCAAGACTCGGCGAAGTAAAGGGGAGAGAATGCGTCGGTTTACTCGCGGTTTCCAATCAAGGGTCTAATAATTATAGCTCGCGAACCCTTGCGAAAAGAAGGCGAGGAAAGGCAACTTGGCGTCGCTCCTAGCAGTTCCGAGGGTCGCTCTTTAGAGTGTAATGACGACGAATGCGAAGAGGACTGAGGTTACAACGGATCGGTTGTCGAGGACAATTTACGAGGACGAAGTGGGTCATAAATGTAATTATGGCTGAAATTATGATTATAGAGTTACCCTGAATACCAAGAAGAAATGAAGAGAAAGAGAAAATCCGAGTGGCATCTCCTCCTTTGCTAACCGCTACGAAGACGGAAAGACTCGAGTAGAAAGAAAGAATGGAATAGATTTTTTCTCAGCAACGTCATCGACCACTGTCGTTCCTTACTTTCGATGAATTTTGAAAGTTCTGACCGAATCGAATTGAACGAGCAATAATGATTATGAACATTTTCTTTATCGTTTTAAAAAGTATTCTTTCCTTAATATGCGTGCGCAAACACCTTGACATGTAAGAATAGCACTTTTGTGATAACAATCTGTAAATCTCGATTCACTACCCACAAAATCTTTCAGAGCCGACACAATGCCTGGTGTATCTCTATTAAATGAGCGTTAAGTTTCAGTTTAAAGCAGTACTTTTCTGCAGTTTGGAACGCACTTCATTTTCACTGAAACTAAATGCAGTGTCAAACAGTAAGCGTCGATGTAAGAAAGTCTCGAACACTTTCAGAAAAAAAGTTTAATATTCGGTTATTCAAGTCTCTTGCGCCATATATAACAGGTGTGTCTCGTATTTGCTGCATCGAATTTGGAAAGTGGAGCGTGGACCGTTGGTACGTCAGTATCACTTTGCATTGAAATTACAATAATTCAAGCGCCTTATAAACGCGGCAGACGAATAATTACATTCTCCATACCGGGCAATCAAAAGCAGCTCCATCGCGGATCTGAGAATACAAAGAATTGCCTGTCTTAAAGTTATATCGCACTTGTTCTGAGGTCACAAAATAACTATAGATAATTTACATTAAATTGCCAATTGCATGTTTGCTTCCGAATATTGGCCTTCGAGTGATGAACTCGTTAATTTATTCAATAGGTATACAGAGTGTTGTTTAATTTCAAGAACAGGCTTCTATCCGAAAAAGTTTTTTCTTCTTTCAAGATTAGAAACTAAAAGAAAAACTGCATATTGGATATTAAGTATGGAAAGTATCTTTATGGGATCTTTTTCTTATCTTGGTCATTCTTGTGATAATGTGCGCACTTCATTAGCTACGAGCAATCCGTTATCTAATCGAAGCAGGAAAAGAAAAGTCCTATAGCGCGTTGAATTCTTGTCGTGTAGTTAAGCGACGTAACCAATTTTACACAATCCTCACGTGACTAAAATCCTGATTCAAATCTCGCCTTTCATGTGCTCTGACCTGGGAATTTTTCAAGCGCTATTCTTTGCCAGGCGTTACAAAGTACAAATTCTGATCTACCTACTGCAACGAGCTACTTGGCGCCGCATCGATTCGACACGCCTAAGAAAGGACACCATTTTTAAATTGGGCGTGCAAGTGCACTGACTACATAAGTCATGGCGCGGGTCGCGAACTATTGGATAGTGGAACAAAACCGGAGCTCACCTTAATTCCATTTGCCGATACGCTATTTTTCGCGATTGCGGCATACATTAAGACATGGTTGCGACACGTTTGCGGATCGTTGGTAATACGTTTGCGGATATACGGTTAGGCCTATGTTTCATTCATGAGGCATAAAGCTCCAAGGTTCCGGGACACTCTGGACGCTTCGTTCGACCGCGACCGACGATTCCCTTGCTACTTTCAAAGCGATTTCATCCACTTCCTCGATCCGCATCAGCGCTAAGAAAACCATGTAGCGTACTCATGTCCATGCATCATACGTAAACAATTGTGAATGTCGCGTTAATCATTCATATTTCCGTAAATTTGGATTTTTACCGTAACGGTTCAACAATTGATCGATTATCTGAAACAATCTACCGATGAGATAAAACAATGTTTTAGCGTTGCACAAATTCGAATTGTATGATATTTATTGTTGGGACATTATTTTACTATAATGGCAAGAAGCCTTCATCTGTCATAATTTATCCGAGTACATTCCGATATGATTATCGGTATTCTACAATTTGCTATGATGATGACGACGATGATGATATCCTTATTATTTTTACTATTCGCTTGTTGATTACCGTCAATTATTGGGGATATCTTTTCCGCGGCATTTTTACTAATGGTGTACATCTTATCGTTATTGAATAATATTAAATTTCTTAATATATATACGGAATAATAAATTGATTTTGCACTGCTATCGTTCCATCAGATCGTGAAATCGCGAGCAAATTACAAACGTGAAAAGTACAAAGAGTTTCAATTTCATCTATAATATTGCAAGTACACTCCATTGGCACCGAGTCGTGCACGGCGATGGCTCATTTGTTATTCTAGCAGAGCTTTTCCTCTTGGAGCTGTGGTGAATAAAGGGACGTTTAAGCAAATAAGGACAAACGAACACCGTGTGAAATACATGATATAGTTGAAAGCCATCTCTCTCTCTCTCTCTTTCTCTCCCCCTCTCTCCCTCTCTTTCTTTTTTTTCATTAAAGTAACAAGGCGTTGCTATTGCTGTAACCAAGTCATTCCCACCGTGCAGGATTGCGAATACCGTTCAGCTGCTAAAATTTTTTTCGCAGACATTCACGAATGTTCCTTTATTTCAGTTGCTATTCGTTAATTGCCGTACCACTATTGTCCAGATAGTAAAAGTTGTGATATAATCTTTTATCGTTCAAGTATTGTAATCTGGAAGTAAATGTTTCTCAATTCTAAAAAGTCAGGAGTAAACTTGCTGAATTTAACGGACCTAGATGTAATAAACATAAAAAGATAACTTGAATGAAACAATGCAGTGAGAATCGAGAAGCTCATATAGATTCATGCAGTATAAGAAAGTCTAAACGTCAACAAAATGAATAATCCATGTGCTCGTCGAGCTTCTAAAAGCGAAGAGTTTAAAATGCGAGGGAAAAATTAAATTCGCTTTGAGAGAAAAACGGTGGCCGTGGATCATGCGAACCGTGAAACACGATTTTGCTCGAGTTGAGGCGCCGTTCATTGTTTAAAAATGATAAACGTAAACATAAATGCAGTTCGTATGCCGTTTATTCGTGACGATGCATATGAAATAACACTCTGCGCTTTTGCTCGCCGTGACTACCCGCCTCGTATATTATATTAACGCGAATCTTATCACTCTTTCGCATCACGGTTATTCATCACTAGAATATATTCCAAAAACAACACAGTGCACCTTAATTTTAATACTGATAGATTTCCGAAAAAATTAACATTGGGAGCTGTGCGAAACACTGAAACCGAAAAGAATTTAAGGAACCCATTTACTTCATTAAGAATTCATAAAATTCTTCTAAGGTGTTCACTAACCATACACGTGGGATCATCGTTAACATATCCTTATTTGGAAATGGTTATTGAAATCTTCCAGATTAGACGTGCTCTAAAGCGAAGTCTTAGGAATATGACCTAATAATTCTAACATATTCACTATTCGCTCACAGATAGAAATGTGTAATCGCTGCATTTAAGGGTTCCTAAATGCCAAGCTTGGCTTTGTTAAATTAATATTCTTACTTCCTATTCTATTTATTTGATTTGAGCTAAAAAGTGTAACAAGATCATTTGGGCATCATAGGTGAACAAGTACGGAAGTAGTAGAATGCAATATTCATGATGTCCTTTCGAGACAATTCATCACATAGTTGATATCTCCGGTCTTCCAGGGGGAGGACTTTCCAAGCGATAGCTTCGCGAGGGCAAAGGAGAGATAGAAAGAGACAAGGATTTTCTCTCACGACGCGAGAAACTCGATCCAATCTACGCGAAGGGATCTATGTAGAACATGCAGCTCATTTGTCTACCGCGCTTACGCCACCTGAATCGCCACGAATGGCGATTCACTCGCGGATTCACCGTGCCATGTACAGAAACTCGAACTAGTCCCGACGAAGAGCCAAAGGCGAACCGGATCCATCCTCCGGTTATTCCTTCAGCGAGAAATGTTTCGGGATTTTTTTCTGCAAACGAGAAAAATCCCGGAGGAGAATGATGTATTGTCGAATCTAAGCCATTACATTAAGCAAGGTTCAAGTTTCATTATTCCGGAAATAAATTAACATCGGTGCATTGTGGCTCTTTCTTAAAAAAATATAACGAATAAAAGTGAGGAGTCATTTACTCTCTCATTAATTGCAAGTTGAAAATGTATTTGCTGTGACCAAAATTTTATTGTTGATTTTGGATTTTTTAATAATCTTCCATTAGGGCGTCATCATGAGAATGGATTGGATCGAGAGGCGGCTACCAGAACAAAAAATATCCTCGTTTAGACAATTAAATATAATAAGAGGCTAACGGGACAATTTCGAATTTCGGGTTTGCAATTATACTTACTCCTTTCAGGGATATCATGAGAAATCCTCAAGGCAATGAAACCCTGTACTTTCATTTTATATATAAACTGTATATAAAGAACCCGGCGATTTGCATTGTTCCCTCTTCTTAGAAATGATTCTTCATTTTTTTTTTTAAATTCTTCCGTTAAGCTGGTTTAATCACGAAATAAAATATATTCTCCTTACGTTAGAACTTAATTCGTGCATAAAGGAATGGTTAAGCTCTGATGTGTCATATAATTCACAAGAGGCTCAACAACTGGTTAACAATAACGTTTGAAGTGAATCTTCCCATGATTATTTTTAGTTGACCTTTGCGATGCGATGGGAGGATATCCTTGAATACCTTTGACCCCAAATGCAAGTGTATTCAACAATAATTGTGCAAAGCATCACATTCAAATTTTTCCATCTAATAACTTCTTCTCCAAAATGTTTGGCATATTTTTTAATTTTTCCATGCCGTAAAATTGTCTTAAAAACCATTTCGAACGGTACATGAAAAGTTTATTTAGATCAAACATGTAAATAATGGTTTCACATTTTGCACGCATATTTTGGTATCGTGTGCGTACACGTAGACTATACTCAAGAGGAAACAAGGTACACAAAGAGGAACTTCAAAATTCTTGGGTCTCTCCTTCTCCACCTCGTGCCTTTAGCCCGCGGTTGCAGCAATGACATGCTGGCAAGCGCGAGCAATGTTAACTTTAGCGGGGCTCCTCGTTTGCCGGCCGTATTTTTTGCGACCTACAATTATTCGTCTCAAATTACTGGGGCCGAGAATGGTCCCGCGGAAAACGTTAATGGTACACACACCAGCGAGAGTCGCCCCAAGTGGACGGGGACGGGGTTGGGACAGAGGCGGGTATAGGCCGGTACCGACGTGTAGGGCCTCTCGATATTTCAACGGCGCGGCGTGTCGGTGGCTACGGCGGGGGCGGGAAGGGTATGGCGGGTGGAAGAAGCCGGCAATAAAAACTCAAGGCAGAATTTCGCAATGACCCAAGTCAGCCGACGAAACTCGGCCTCGGAGGCGACTAGGCAAAAGTACTAGTGTGGCGCATAATTTCCTACATCTGGAGAAAACATCGGCAGGAATGCCGAACTCGTCCCTTCTGCTATTAGAAATGTGCGAATGGTGAAATTCAAGTGGTTCGAATTCTCAGGGTTGCGGACATTTGCGATTACCGTAATGACCTATGATTATGCAACCGGCATATGAAAAATATTTTTAAAATGGCCGAACACAAAGGCGCGCTGTAAAATGCTCACAGGCCAAGTTCTTTGACTTGGATAATAACGGAGCTGTCTCCATTTTTTCTTTCGTTATGTAAATGCGATAATTTATATGTATTTCGAATACCATTAGAATGTGTTATGTATTGACTTCCGAAGGTTTCTACAGTTTCCAGAAATTATTGACGGTCAATCTAGTATGCCATATTTGCTACAAATCCACGATTCTATACATGTCTTATATATTTGACGCCATAAAAATGTAAATTGCAGATTTGAAGATCCCATGAAAAATGCGAATATATATAGAATTTTTATCCTAAAATGCTTTCTGATACAATACCCGAGCATCGTCCCTCAATCACCTCAAGAAATGAGGAAAAAAATACATTTTTTTAAGTTAAACTGGTAAAAAGTACGTCATTTTTTAAAAGAATTATTACTGACAGATATGTACGACGAGGAACCCACAAAAAACCTAACAGAAGCCATCAATGTTGCATGGACTCCGCGATGGACTCGGGCTTCGCGTGTTCGCGCTATCAACGCGTGCAAGATGTCAGTATGGCACTACCGTAATTCGAAAAAATGATTTAATTGCTATATCGACCATATCCCGTCAATAATCTAGAATGCCGATTGACTCTCAAATTATACACATACTTTCGGTTTCATTCGAGGTGAAATATGATTGACTCGAAAAGGCATGGAATGAGTTACGTTTCTCGTTATATGAAACATCGAATGTAGCGTGTGACCTTCAGCCCTCCATGTTGTAATGCAACTATACTGTTATTAAATCGCTGCTGCCTTGAAGTATACAAAGAAACCAGAATGTACAAAAATTCCGACACGTAACTACTATTTATAAATTCTAACTTTACACGGGGGTTGTTTTAAACCTGGAATAGGAGCAAGAATGACCTTTCTATCTGAAGTATCAAAATTGTATTAATCATTAGAATATTGTCTTAATTCTTATATTCAATATCGCTTGAAGTAATCTGTCTTGTAAAAAATAAAAAATCTTATCATGTAACGATAGATTAAAAATTCAAGATGTTCAAAATTCATTCTTTGGAACTCGCTTATTAACTACTGACTTCTCGGTATTTCGCGCTAAAGTAATTCCACTTTGTTTTTAAATCATTCGTAGCTCCATGCGTTTAATTCCCAATTATTCCATCTCCTTGTGTAAATGTCAAACAAAGTACTATATCTCAATTTAGAAACTGTTTGCAGTATCATAAACCTCGTGACAAGACAAGACCTTGCTTGCATACTATGATCGACAGGCGCTTTACGATGTTCGAACCTGTACTCGCGCGTACTCGGGCTGGGCTGTTTTCAAATTTACGACCTTATCAAAAGTCTATTCCATTTTGACAACGCGAGAAAATACGAGCCCCAAGAGTGCGGTGTAAATTCCGATGGAAACTCGACCGAGATGTATCTGTGTATATGTCGGAAAGAGTGAAAGAGCGAGAGTGAGAGAGAGAGAGAGAGAGAGAGAGAGAGCGACCAGTTACACCAGTGACACTGCAGAGTCCTTTTGCGAAACCCTCATATAGTGGTTCGGACCGATATTTGCCTGTGGATTTTAACGACTGCACAAAAAAGAACGTGTCTCGGACGAATCGAGTCGGGCGACCTTTGCACCGTTAGAAAGACGCCGGTAAACGGTACAAGCCCGTATGGATATGCGCGCGGACGCTCCTGATTTACCGATGCGACCCATGTACACGTAATCTCTATACTCGAAGCGTAATCCTGGCTTTGGCCTACACGATATTTATCGCCGGGCGTAATTGAAACGTTCGTGTGACGCGATATCCGATCTAACCCCCTCGTTTTCTTTCTGTTACAGGTAAGCTACACAGGGTATCTCTTCGACTCTCGTATGTCCCGCGACAGACTTATCTGCGAATGTAAGTACGAAGCACTGTCATCCTGGCAACAGACTCCTTTTCTTTTCTCAAGCAGAGCCATTAACTTTCTCAGTTCGAATCGGCGATCAGATCCTTGTTTCTACGGAAATGCGAAATTGCAGATAATGCTGCTCTGTCTTGATAGTATATTTTGTAATGCGAGTTATTTCATCAACACCTATTTAGCGACCACGGATATTGTTCTTTTAAAATTAGGTGAAATAAATCACAAGATTTATCTGGTCGTTACAATACACGTGCGGAGATTCGAGGTTATACTGCGAAAACGTTGTTAAATAATCGAAATCCTCTGGTGACGGTCCAATTAGGGCCAATTAGACTGAACCGAAAAGAAATGCATTTCACATTTAATAAAGGAATATTTTAAATGTTATTTACATTTTTAATAAATTCCGTTTGTCTCTTTCGATTTGGAAGTAAACAACCAATGTGAGTAATTTTTGGTTTCTTGCTGAGTCAAAAGGGATCATTTAAGGACAAAAAAAGCTAAGTGAAAAAATAGACTTCTATAAACAAAAATCCTTGTCAATTCAAGATCAGACCAAACACCCCGAAAAACACTAAAGTAATTTAAACATGAAGTGTTCAACTTTTTTTTGGTTCAGTCTACCTCAATAATTTGTAAACGATCTCCAAAACACCAATCAGATAATAGTTGCGAAGTAAAATTTTATAGTTTCATAATATGCAAGGTGGACCGTCCGTTCACCTTCACCATTAATCCGATTGAAGTCTGACTCGATACCCAATAAAATGTACATTCATGATCTGCAAATCCCATTGTCTCCATATTTAATAGAGCGTTCAATGATTGACTCTTGATTACATAACACTATAGTGGATGGTAGATTGGTTGAAAAGCATATTTCAATATAGAACTGTTTGGATTTTTGTCACACCGTAGCAATGACTGTCTGATTCTACGGGTCATCGACCAATATAAATTCTCTAAATTCGGAGTAGGACAAACACGATACGGCTTTATGAATACGGAATGACTCGCATAAGCGCTGGCTAATACACAGTGCCTTTCACGCTGTGCATTACAAAAGACGTTATTTATGGCAGGAATGTAAGTCCCAAGTCTTCGAGCGTCGGAAATGATAGTCACAAGGCAGCGAAGTGAGTGAGGCCATCGATGCCGCATAACGAACTCAAAGTAATAAGTAAACTTGCGCGTTTTATACGCCCTTTATTTTTTTGAAATATTCACTTTATAAATCCACGAACACTAAATTCGGCCTTCACTTCTTATTCTGATTTCTGTAATAAAATATACTTCATGTCTCAAAATTAAATTTCTTTTATGCTGGTACTATAAGTATTGTAGAACGTATAAAAATATTATAAAATATTTTCGGTTATAGTTTCTTAACATTTATTTTTATACTTCCAGTAGGGCGGAATTAATTTTAGAAAGTATACCTTATAAGCTTTGCCGTTAATCGTAAATTTAACAGTCGTAATACATTTACGTTTGTTTAGTGATTTGCAAGCTACCGGGTTTATGGCATGCGTGTAAATCGATAATAAAGTTTGCTTGCTAAAAATAACACCTGCTACATTTTCATTCTGCGCTAACGAGTAAAGAAAATATACTTTGTACTCGAGATGGATAACTATTTTATCCTTACAATCCGTCACTCCAGTCAGTGGTTCAAAAATCATGAATGGTCTTGTATAAGAATTTAAAACAATCGTAGGATAAACGACGAATCTGGTACGAAAAGATTCGTTAAAAATCCAAGTGCTATCGGTCACGCCCTACATGAGGCCTTCGCCACGCAGGAGCTGGAGATCGCTAACGTCGGAACAAAGTCAACTTACATCAAGGGCGATAGGTCATCCGTAGTTAACCTGACCTGCATCGACCCCAAACTGATGACGGAGGATCACGAATGGAAGGTTAGCGATCGATACACGGGCAGTGGTATGTTAAACAGCAGGACAGCTGAAACAACTTTAAAGGAAGAAGGAGATGGGCACCCTCCACATTCAACCGGGAGATGTTCCTCTGCTGACTGTAACAAACA
>JAPYZR010005389.1:0-10890 GCA_030522945.1 Trichopria nigra
TATAGGAAAGAAGGCCGATCGCGTGACAGCCCGAACAAGAATAAGGCTAGTTTTCCCGGTTTTAATTGGAATTCGGTAGCGCGTACGGAGGTGGTCCGACGTATGTCGATCTTTTCGCTCAGTTACACCGTCTCGTACGCCGTTTATGCAAATGGCACTGAACACCGCGTATCGCGTACTAAGCACCGCATTGCCTAGAAGCCGGCATCGAAATGGTGTCGTGCTCTGAGCACGTTAGTCTTTTCTACGACCCCTGCGTAAAGCGTATGTCATTACGCGTACGGGACACACGTGTTGGTCGCATTGTTCAATTTCGAAGCGATTTTTTCCTGCCCAAAACGGGAGAAACCGGTGTCGTAGATGCCCGACGATAAGCGACATGAGAACGAAGAAATACTGCGTGTAAGTACATCGGAGATAGCGTTGGTGAAGCAGAAATAAAAATAACTGCTTACAGATGTTTATCCGCAACTTTTTTATTTTCTACTTAATGCCGTTTTTAGTGACAATTACAAAATGTAGAAATGGAGACATCTTGCAATTTCTATAACTATTTACATCTTTTCTCATAACGCAAGATTATTTCTAACATGCTTGGCGTGTTGTACTAAATTCTCTGCTTCACTTTTTCGAAACGATATTATTATTTTGTTAGCCTTAAGTCTTGGATGTTACATAAAGAATATCCTTTAGGTACTATATAAGTGATACATATTACTAAAGGAATGACTCTAATAGTGCTGATCATTGAAAGCATTTAAAGTGATAAACAAATAAATTTCTTGGAGTGTAAATTAAGTCTCTCTTTTAAAGGAGTGAGAACTTCACCTTTGAGATTGATGTAGTGACTCCACTTTCTCTCCGCAATAGTAGAGAATATCAATGTATATTTTAACTAATATCAAGTGGATAATAATGGATAATATCTCATGAACTTGTTTTATTCGTTGTTTTTACAAACTGAATGTACATCTTTGATAGACGTAAGCCAAGCCCTGTGTTCACGGTGCTTGTTCTTTCTATATTCCCTGCAGAGACTGATGGTACGTACCATGATATTAGTACAAGTACACGTGGGCAGGAAACATATCCGGAAAACCATCAACGTGTGAACAGCACCAATTCGTCATGGTTTTATCCAACTAACAAAATGTGGAGACTAATTCAAGTACAACTTGGAAAATAGTTAGTCTACGCAATCGAGTTCTTTTTCCCACGTGCCTCATTCCTTATTGTCAACACAATTTTATATTATCATCGTCCATCATTACGTTACTTCATTAACTTCATTATATGTGGATAAAAATTATTCGTTTAATTACAGCAATATATTTTTAATGTTTACCATGGTCGGATGTTCTACGCCAACTTCTTTCGTGTAAATATCCTACGTAATGTTCCAGCATCTCATGTTTGAAAGGAATCATTTGACCGCCGACCAATGAAAGATCAAACCAATGATGGTCAGGACAATTCTGGTAGAAGCATTTTTAGTACTGCTATAAGAATAAGTGGGAAATAGATATTCTTCATTGGTCGGATAAACACATAATACATGTAAAGAGTAGATAGTGGACAGGAGAATCCCGTATGTTTAACCGTCAATGGACAGTTGTGACTCATCGACAATCATGCATGGATGTAGATATAGCTACACGGATAAATTAGCAAACTTTTTTTCTCAAATCGAATTCTTCAAAATATGAGTTTAGATAAAAAGTACGCAATGTACATTAATGTCACACAGTCTTATCAGTATTCGAAGTATTGAACGAGCGCTTCAAAAAGCAAAGTGGTCACTTCTTCTTTCCACCAAGCCCCCTATTAGCGATATTAAGTTCCGAGCGTACCAAATCCCAAAAGCCATTTCTCAATGTTATTGAAAAGAACTGATGAATTGATCATCATCGTAATTTTCTAGAGTGAACATTGATCAATTCTTTGACAAATAGTGCAAATTCAAATTCTTAAGAGAAAAATTTAGCTCTTTTTGAAGTTAAAACGAAACCGCTCCATTTCCTTCTAACCCTTATTCTTATTCCAGAGAGTTAAAAACCGGCATTAAAAATAACGTTTACGTAAAATTTAGTCCACGTGAAGGAAGTGATATATATGTGTCATTATATTATTGGCATTGAAGTTATTATCATTATTGCTACTCTCGTATAATAACGTACAGATTCTATGTAATAATTGTCGTTGACGTGACGCCTGTGCAATAAAAATTGTAGATAGAATCTAATTTCGCACACGCGAGATTGAAGATCGCCCACGAAGCTGCATTTATTTCCCACAAAGTAGCTGTATTTCCTATTATCTCACTTGCATAAGCGATCGTTATCATTTCAGAGGTGGAGCTAAGGTAAGTGGTGAAAGACGCCATCAAAACTCCCATAAATTTTGGCGGAATCTCCCGCGCCGAATGTGTCGCGACGTGTGAAAGTACGCGAGAAAGAACCGGGCGTGAGGTCAACGGTGGTCGCAATTTGACTAATTATTTTCTTGGTATCACAACGAATTATTCGTCGAGACGGGACTTTTTGTCGCCATCATTTTACTTTCCAGGGAATCGCGTGAAGATTTTCAGATAAATTTATTAAAGCAAGTTATTGCTGGACTCTTTCTCTCCTGCTCACGTATGGTCGTGGTCTTATCGTACAGGCCGGGCAAATACTAAATGGCCGTCAGTGCGATAGGCGGCGGAGCCGACAAATACGGCCGATAATTATCAAACTCCATTTGAGGGGAGACAATAATTATAATGATTACATTGGAGTCGGAAGGTAGGCGGTCGCCGAGGAATAAATTACAGGTTTGCTTTCTGTGTGCGATCTGCGTTACAGTATAGGTCCGTTCGTTCGTTCCTCCGTTCCTACATATATATACATTCGTTCATTTCGTTCGATAGATGAGTATCTGCATTCGCACACGCTGCAAGAGAGGGCGCCACCCTGACATCGCTTTCGCGCGCACGCTTTCTTTTCTGAAATTGACCTTTATGGATATCCGCTCGACTCCCGATTGAATCCATCATAAATCAAAGATGAAAACATATTGCAAAAACCTTCGATCGAGTTCGGCTTTTTCTGCACCCTTTGAGAAATTAACTTCTTTCAATTCTAATAACGTTTTTATTTATGGCACGTAAACAAATATTTACATTTTTCCCAAAGTAATTATGTATGTATAACCTTACCGCATGGCTTTTTATTGCTTTGCGGAACTTATTGCGTCGTGTAATCTACTTGCGCAAAATGACCATATGCCATCATGAATTAATTGATCACTATCTGGTACACAAAAGTAAGAAATGACACTATCTCGTATCAAACAATTAATAATTCATTGAATGGCTGAAGAATAAATAATGATTTTGATAAAAATCACGGAAAAATTAATTAGCCATTTTATATTATAGGCTATATAATAATTAGTCAAGTCATTTGACAAAATTTCATTCAGCTCTTTACAGGAATGAATTTTTATTATTTGATGGAACTTTTTCTATCCTGGCTTGCACTAGTCAGATTTTTAAAGTGTAAGAATAATTTTCATTTTTTCAATACTTTTTTTTTAATATCTGAATATTCTTTTTTTGTAACGTTTGTGATGACCACGAAGATGACAATGGTGTTGAGGAAATATCAAGAAAAGTCACATTTTACAAAAGTATTAAACAATAAGAACAATTACGAAAAATATCATCTTTATCATGAAAGCGATCATGCCATGTCCCTTTTGCAGACATTCGAATAGCCGCCGCCCTTTTTTCGCCGACCAATAGAAGCTTTTCGCAGCGAGAGAAGAGATGCGCGCAGATAGACCACTCCAGGACTCGACGCGAGTAAAACGGCTTGTACCTGTATACGCTAATGTGTCTCGCCCTAAGATATTGTATGTAGTGTTCGTTGGGACACCTAATTATACGATTGTCGTTTGTACGCGAGTCTGCGATATCGCGCCGACTCGACAGACCGCGTGGACAATCATTCTATCTCTTTCGGTGCATTTCCTCTATTCTCTCTTTCTATCCTTGCTTATCGACCTTTTTTACTCCTCCCTCTTCATCGTTCTCACCTCACCATATCGGATGTTTTCCATCTCCCCGTACCGAGCACCTTCTCTTTTTTACACATTTATTCATTAATTTTTTTTTTTTGTGGTGTCTTCATGATCTTCTTTGTGTCGATTTTTCTACTTATTTCTATTTTTATACTGTTATAGATGGATTTTCTTTCATTATACTTGAAAGAATTTCTATTTTTTTCTGCATTCATTGAGAAAGAATTTATCATATGTCGACTTGCCCTTCACTTTCACTTACATTTCTTATTTATGTTTAAGTGTAGGAAATATTATGTATTTTTTTATCCTTAGCCTCTAATGGAGTTTTCATAACTTTCATTCTTGTCAATTCACTGACAATATAAAAATTATACTTCACTATAAATATAGTCGATTTGTAGTCATATTGAACTAAAGGCACGGTCTAATTACAGTGGACTAATATTCGATTAAAATTCAACTAAAAGTCGGACCTTAGTTCATCGCAAAAAAATCTTTGGCTATACCTCGATCTCATCACCTAAGCGCGAAACTCTCATATCATGACTGAGTAAAATGGACTCAATAATTCAGACATGGTTGACTGACCGTTAACTAAAATATTTGATCGTGAATTCATAAATGAATACAATCAAATTCCAAACTTTAAATTCAATTGATAAAAAATGCTTTGGATCCTATACCACATCGCCTCGTCACCATTACTGTATTTTGTTCAAACTAATGTCATCTTTAAACTCGAATTATTGGACAAGCATAAGACCAAAATTTAATTATAGTCTATTCATGAATTTTCGGATAAAAGTTGTAATAGATTTTATATATTTAAAGTGAATAGATCATCGGCTATGACAAATCCTTCATCCGAGAATGATAATTTCATCGTGAGGTCGGTATTATATCGATTTGTAATGGTACATGCCATTGTCATAGAAAATGGTACAATCCCATCAAATAAATTTTACATCCTCTCCTCTTTTTTAGTACATCTCACTTTTTTCTTCTACTCGGTACATTCCGTCCCGTTTCTCTCCATTCGCTCGTTCTTTGGTGCAATCCTTGACGCTCCCGCATTGAACTCCCCCCTCTACTGTCTCTCTTTCTCTCCATCTACCTTCCTCACTCTCAGTGTCCTTCCCTTTTATCCTCTCTCTCTCTCTCTCCTCGTTTTCTATCTTCCTTCTGTCTTCCTCTCTCGGTTCTCCAGCGCGTTGCGAAGATTGTCGCGCGATTATTGCCGGGCCCCGATGTCACGTGGAAGATGCATTGCTCTCGTGCCCCAGCCGTTATATAGCGATATACTCGCGACTATATACGCGCAGACCTCGAATACGGGCAGCGTATTATAGTGCGCACGAATCGTATATACGGTAACGCGGTAAGTGCATAATCGCCGATCGCATCTGCTGCTTGCACTTGCGTCAAGAAGCCCGGCACCTTGCGCAGTTGTTGCCGATGTCGGCGTCGCTCCCCGTCGTCCCCCGTTGGCACACGCGGGCCCTTTCTGTCGTCCCGCTGCCACGTGAAGCAAGATTGGTGACAGTATTGGGCGAAAGTGCGAGCGAGATACGATAATATAAACGGCGAACTCGATCGGTAATGCGAATGTGCGGTGAACAAAATTCCAGATTCAAGTAGATCGTTGCTGCGATCAATTCGCCGTTGTACAACCGCTCGTTCGCCGTGAGAAACTATTGGATGATGATGATGGGATGATGTTGACAAGAGTGGATTCAGAAATGGTGACATGCGTTTGATGAGTTTTCTATTCGAAAATGAAAGCTATACTAATACAAATCTACGTTACTATTTATTATTAGTATTTTAGATAGATTGACAAAATAAGGAAGCACATAGGATGTGAAATCATGGCAACGAGAATATTCCAAAAATTGCTACTGAAAATCCTGACATTAACTCATTTTTTTCCATCGTGGATCCTTCAGTCCCTTTTTCGACAAGTGCTTGATAGTACATTATAATTTCCACATTTCAAAACTATCTTGCAGACTGATTTTGCAGACATTTTGTGATATTTACCTATCTATAGTTTGTGATAAGAAATCCGCCCTCTATCTACTTCTGTGCGCGATTTGTTACCACTCTTCTAATTGAAATTGGAGGAAAACAAAAATATTTTTCATTGCTTGTTTATAGTTTCAAGTCGAAACAGTCTCACAAAACTTATCATAATTGTAAACAGAATATTTACACTGAGAAGAGTTTAAAATCGAATGCGTTCAGTTCCTTTTTGATTCAGTCCTTATAACATTGTATTCCTCGATCCCGTAAAAGCTACAGTAGACATTTTTTACAATACCGGAATGTACTATGTCCCATGATATCGGCGCTCAATTCCGATATTTATATAACGATACGCATATTGGCGAAGAAATACCTCCGAGACGTTTCCTCATCCCACCTCCGTGTTTCGCAGAAAAAGAAAGGGGCATGGTCAATCGCCAAGACGTTTGTATAGCAAAGCTATGGCAGCTCTATCGGCGTGTTGCTCGGGACTACAGCGCTGTCCTCTGCTGTTTCAATCCACACGAGCGGACGTCCGCTCTTTTGAGAATTGAAAAAATGCCAAGAACATTGGCACAAAACTAACCGATGCTGAGGAAGAAGTATGCGGTGTTCGCCAATCAACTGATCCCAGTATCTTGGAGAACCATTCCACAGCCTCGAACCACAGAACACCATCGCTCCACTGGCTACAATCCATTAGTGGTTCAAGAACAGAATGGAACCAATAATAAGATGCATTTTGGAAAATCGTGGTCTGAACTCTTTTGAAGGGTTATTTTTAACTACGACTTCTTTAACTGCAGATTGAAATGAAAGTCGGCATAAGGTATACACATCAAGGACACAAGAAATGTGTAAAAGGAATAGTTGTCGTCTAATGATCCCATATAGGTAAAATTGAAATTTTATTTTCGAAACTTAAAATTATAAAAAGAAATCTAAAGGAAAAATATAGGAGAATTTACTTTTTGGTAGTATTAAGAGCACGCATTTTGCCTTGCTATACTACTAACATTTCTCCCGAAATCATATTCAAACTTTCCTGTCAATAATATTAAATTTTATTGCAAATTGCAAACTTTTGATTATGAACGCAATGATCTGTATATATATGATAATTCGTTTTTAGTGGGTATACGTATATTTTCGATGAGATGGGTGGCTCGGTAACGCCATCTAACATCTCGATGTGGAACACGCAATTCTGAAGTATTTTCATTTTTAAGCTGCAACCACGAAGTAAGAATAATTTTCTCCGACTTCGTGGTTTTGAGAAATTATGTGGTGTTGCAAGGAAATAATTGCATAATTATATATTAATTAAAATTAATATAAAGTAAGATAGTCATAATGTAACGTAGACAATGCGCCCTTACAAGGGATCCAACATTATTCAGTCGATAACGTCAATTCCTAACTTAAAAAGTGGAGACAAAAGATTACCCATAAATCGATAATCGATTGGAATGACTAAAAGTTCGTTTTGTAATTTAAAAAATTTTTATTTTTCCCGTTTCGAATATTTTCAAAACAAAAATAAATAATTTATCTAAAATATGAATGTATTTCAATTCAATTCATAAAGTTGAAAATACTTACGAATTATTTTTAATACTTTTAAGCCCAAAAATGAGAAATCCTTAAAATGTGAAATTTTACAATGTACAGTAATAGATACCTTCAAATGCATTTAATAAAAAAAAAAAAATAATAATAAATCATAAAAATTGAGGAACAAATCTATAATTCAGATTCAAAGATATGTACTGAAGTTCATTAAATTCTGAATCCATTTTCGATTACTGGTGATCTGAACACTTTTCCAAAGTGTTGTCTTCCAGTACAACGAACATCAATTATGTTGCTATTACAGTAAATATATTCATGTACTGAAATGTGAAAGATCTTTTAAATATTTCAAAAATGGTATGACTTGAAGAGATTCAAATTTTTTTCCAGGTAAAGTTTTGATACTCTAACATAAATTTTTATTTGAATGAAAGAAAAATCAACATGATCGATAAAAAAATTATAAGGACCATAAAATGTATTATATATCAGATATAGAAATTGATTAGAAATATTTCCCGTATTATTCGAAAATATGATTTACCATAATATTACTTTTAATCATTTTATTTATTTATTTCTTTTAATTAGTATAAGTTAATAATGAATAAATATAGTTTTAATCGTATTCATGGAAAATATTTACACCAATGCATGCATTAAACTACGAGGAAATGTATGCAGAATTCATAGAAATATTCTATTCATCAGAAATTCAGGCGTGTTCGCATTTGCAGAGAACCTGAATAATACGAACATAAAATTCGCATGCATTTACTCTCGTGCATGAACCAGTCGACACGAACTCTCGACCTCGCAGAGCAAACTATAATATTTGCGAAATGTGATGTACAAAGGTTGTCATGGAAAAACAATGCGTCGTTGCGTTACTTTACGTAGTACACATTTTAAAATATTATAGTAACTTTAGTGACTATATCATGTGCAAATTTCATTAAAGCCACGCTATTGTTTCAAAATTATAAACCTGACATTTTATACGTACACTTAGTGATATTAAATCAAAAATGGAAATGTAGTATAATCACATACAAATTTCGATAAAAAATACTGCTTTTGATTTCAACACAAAGTAGTTTAAAGTTTTGGACATGCCTAGATTGTAAGTAGAGGCAGAAGAGATTTGCTGGCTTAATGACTATTTCGCAAAATTTAACGAGACACCTGAAACGACTAGAGGCATTACGGAGGGCAAACGACCAAGGTAGACGCACCAGACGATGAGGATGATTCACTGCGGCTCATTACTCAGGCAGCTTTTTACTTTAATCACATTAATGAAGCATTTAATCTCACTGCATGTTTTACAAGCCATCGTTGTGTGGCCTATCCGCGTTCCCGCCGTTGACGAAGATTTCCATCGGCGCAATTCTCATTCGCCTTTCTTTCTCTTACGCAGGATATATTATTCCCTCTCTGTCTGTTCGCCAGCCTATTCGAGTTATATGTATAATTTTGTGTTATGCGTTTCTTATGCTTTCGCACCCTGTCTGTCTCATTAACCTTCTCCACATTCCATTTCGATTAATTATAAAAAAAAAAATGTTTATTTAATTGTTTTTTTTTTTTTTTTAACGTAGTATGTATATGCATATTTAATGCATAAATTACCAGTGATCCCTACGGAAATGCACTAGGTGTTGTATACAGAACGTTATACAAACATTTTTCGAATAAGACTTTTTTACTTTAATCTTATGGTTTTTAAAATAAGTTTAGAATAATAGAATTATATTTTTAAATTTGCCAGTTTATTTAGATATATTCAGAATTAACCAAAAAGTGTAACATTTTGACCATTCATTTAAACGGAATGTAACGCTCCATTAATTAGTGGTTGTGTTAATGGCGACTTATTAAAAATGAAATTCAATTTTTTTATTTACAAAAAGAAAATTATGCCAAAATTAAAGAGACTTTAGGGATTAGTGTTTAGATATTTCCTTAAAAACCATGTATAATTACGGTACAATATTGATGTAATTATTAGTGTGAACTATATATGACAACCTTCAAAAGGTTCAAACGATTATTTCAAATTTTCGGTATCAGTAAAGTTTGCAATAAATTGCACGTATTCGAGAAAACTAAATCCAGCAAGTATATTTAAGAACAGTCGAAATTTGGATTGCCATTATTTGTTCACAGCACCGACTGGGAAACTAAATGGTAAAACGTAACTGATGAGGTTCACACGTACTTATATTCTTTCAATTTTGCCGATTTTATTTTCTCGTCTTTTGTGCGATTTTAAATCAATTATTATTGAACATAATGATAGCCTATTTTATTGGAGTAATTATATGTAAAACAAGAAAAATTACATTTGTGATCCATCGATTTAAAATGGACGAACCAAAATGGAACTACATTCAAGCGGGCAGTACAGTTTTATTCTTTTAAATCTTCATTCTTTGGTAATCACTATGCCATTCTTCACACTAACAAGAACTTACTAATTTTTAAGTAAAATTATTTTAACGGATTTCTGTTTATATATATCGCGAATTTCCGGAGTTTTGATCCATCTCTTATATGTTTTACGGTTGTTGTTTTTTTTTTTTTTTTTTTTTTTAATATGTTTCAGTTCCATCTTTGCCATTGCAGTCTAGTTTTACTTTTGTTCGTTTATCGTATAGTTGACGTCGTTTTTTCTGTCGCACGCTTTAACGCTATCCTTCTAACATTGTCGGGCATTTCTCGACCGACCTCGTGCTGTGTTTCCCTATAATAACCAAGCCTCGATTAAACCCGTTTACACCTGTACGCGCGCCCGTTCCTTCCTCCGTTTTGCGCGTGTTTTATCTTGCCCTCGAAACGCCATTACCGTAATGCAGTAGCATTACCAGTGCGCCGCATATTGAAATATGTAATGTCCCGCTTATAGGCGATGTTTTACGAAAATCATGAGTGTTTGACATAATGGAGAGTTTTTATTTTCGCACCGTTCATTATCATTGATTTAAAACAATTTCTTAATTATTCATATTCACTTTGATCCCTGTAATTTTTCTGCCTATATTCAATGTAATTTTTTTATGATAATTATGAGGTTATTTAATGATGTTGTTTTCTCCAATTACGAATATTATAATTAATAAATGGATATATTATACCTATTTGTTTGGAAAATAAGCAAGAATTTACTGTTTATTAAGATTTTAAGCATATAAATAATATCATAATATTATTTTCATTGATTTTTTT
>JAPYZR010005390.1:0-13198 GCA_030522945.1 Trichopria nigra
TACGATATCAGTTATTAGTACAGGTATTTATATAAATATAATTTGACTGAATGTTCGAAATATTAATATAAATTATTGTTAATTATATAATAAATTACAGTTCTGAAGTTATAATTTCAGTTCTATTTTATAATTTCATACACATATAATCGGCAATGCTTTCCAGCACACGTACACCATACTATACGTTCATATATTTCATGCACTTCACAATACAAATAAAGTCTTGCATTGTATTCGCAGTGTAACTGACCTTTCATAAAATATTGACACCACCCGACTACCCGACGTAGTTTCCAAATGAAAAAAAAAAAATGAACCGCAGAATTGACAACCCTCTAAAAACTTTAACATCGACGAAAGTATATGAGACCGAAAGGCTTAAATTTCAAAGGTCGCATGTTTGAAATTGAAGGCGCGTTTGATGACATTACACCGGATGTTCGAGGAAATCACCTCGGAGATGAGAGTGAAAAGAAGATGCTTAAGAGAAAGGTCCGATCGTCTGAAATTCCCCCTGGCGATGAGCCAAAATTTTAATTTTCTTCACCTTCCTGTTGCGTGCCTTGCCAGCATCGCGAGTTTCCACTTGCGGATGCATAAGTATACGAATCTCTCAAACAAGCACAAAGCCTCGTGATATTCGTTTCCTCTGATTCGGGCTGAGCACAGCCAAGAACAAATTTTTAATCTCGGTAGTCATAGACACTTGTGCTTCTCCGACTTTTCAAGAAGACGCTGATGCAGTCATCCGATAAAAACTGTTTGAATAGGTTTTTAGAAGGCTATTCGTAGATCTAAAAACTGCTTTACTTCAAATCGTAGCTGATCGTTTTTTTGAGAAATCTCAGAATTACGTTCTGCGATGTTTAATATTACTATATCATAATATTCTATAAAATAATTCAGCTTGCTCCAGGACCAATAATAATAATAATAATAATAATAATAATAATAATAATAATAATAATAATAATAATAATCGTCTTTATTTAACAATTTTGCCATTACATAGTCTGGCTCATAATTGCTAAAGGGCGAGCCACAGAAGTTCTTGTTTTACAGACTAACCCGTAGCGTGGACGTTATGGTAATATGGTCACATTTTTGTTTTTTTTTCTTTTGTTTCATTTTTTAATTTTTAATTTCTTTTTTTGTTTGTTTTAAGTTTTTAAAATTCTTTTGTGCTTATATTTTAGATTTATGACATCCTCCATAATTTAACATAATGGTAGAAAGGAGCTTTTCGCGAATTCGCAAGATCAAAACTCTAAAATTAAACAGCAAAGTTGAGCAAGGAAATGGGCGAAGCCTCGGCTTGCCGCAGGACGTGCGCTTTGGGCGTTCTATCATTACATATGATGCGATGAGCATTCTATTACTGCTTTTTTTTTTAGGCTTAACGAATAATATAGTCGCTAACTACCAGTCCCGCTAAACGGACGTCTGTTTATGTTTAACTCGTAATTTCAAAATCACCGTAAATTTTCAAATTTCCGGATAACGGCGTGTTAGTTCAAAACTGAATTGTGACTTTTAGACAGGGCAATATGCACGAAAAAACATCTAATTCCACAGAACAGTGAAAAACTGCAAAGAATAATGTTGAAAGCATTAGTCCATTAGAAGATCTTCTAAAACAGATAGCGAAGGACAGTTAAAATATCAAAAGTAGGGGCTCCGCCCCCTGGACCCCTCGCGCGATATCGCGCGTAGCTCGCTTCACTCGCAAGATTGGCCGTGTTCGGCCCTTCGGGCCTCACTGACTAGAAACACTTCGCGACTGTGGCCTTCGGCCGCACCCGCTCAGAGTACCATAAGTTTATGAATTTGATATGCCAATTCACATTTGCTCCATATCCATATACACATCCACACAATTCCATTGATAATATATGAAGCTGAAATGTATTAATTATTTCTATTTCCATATAGATTATTAGTGTGCTTCCTTTTATATGTTTGTGTTATAAAATTGAAAATAAACATTTTCAAAACTTCTCCCCTCCGCCGTAGGTTGGACGATATATTGCCTCAAATAACAAGGATCTTAACATGCCAAAATTTTTTTTACCCCCCCCCCCCCCCCCCGCCATTTTATTATAAATATTTCCCAAAATCTAATCGGATGTAAGTTCAGCCAAAACACACATTTGAAAACAAAATTTAGGGGCTTCGCCCCTGTGGCCTTTGGCCGCCACCCCTCCGGTGACGCCGCCCCATGGATCTCCGGCGAGCTTCGCCCGAAATTTTTCTCATTAAATTCAGAAAGATATGAAAGTTTAAAGTTTATCAAGAAAACGTTTTTTGTCCCCCCCCCCCCCCCTCCATTTTAGTATCTAATCTGATCTAAGTTCAGTCAAAACGCAAATTAAAAAAAAAAATTATATTGATATCTTTTTTAGTTCGTGAGTTATCGAAGCTACAAAAAAACGATGACGAACGAACGGACGAACGGACGAACGAACGAAGGAACTTCTGAAAAATACTTACCCATATAGTAAGTGCACTAAAAGAGAGAAAAACCTAGTTTTAGTTAGTTAGTTAGTTAGGTTAGTTAGGTTTTTATTATGCCACGGATTTAAAATCCTTGTGGCAACAAATTGTATATGATTTACAAAACAAAGAAATAATTTCGCATAAAATGAAAAAAAAATTTTTTTTTAACAAGTATATATAGTTCAATTTTGGCGGCCTAACAAAAGATTATAAGTAATTAAGCACTTCCACTATCCACTATCCACTTCTCAAGTAGATTCCGATATGATAGTAGTGTACCATAACCGAATGTGAGGCAGATGATAAGGACACTTTATTTAGCACTGTTTTAGTTATCTAGAGATGATAAATACTCTAAAAGATAAGTTTTAAAATTCCCGATAGATGACAAATTACGATTATCCTTCGGTAAGGACTCCCACAGTTTAATGCGGCTTACTCTAAATGATCACTCGTATATATTTGTTCGGTATATATTGGAATGATGAATTTGGAAGTAGAGGTGATACGATTTGAACGGCGAATATCAGCTGAGACTAATGGGAAAAAATTGAATAAATAGGATGGAGTGGCAGAGGAAAATACTGAGTATAGTAATGATCCGAGAAAATAATTTCTTCTTGAGGTAACAGTTAACCATTTAGATTTAATACGATAAGGCGTGATGTGTTGATCCCGTCGGATTCCGTAAATGTATCGAAGGCAAGCATTAAGGAGACGGGTTAGTTTTTTATTTAAATATCCTGAGGCATCATTATGGACTACACAACAGTAATATATTATAGGTATAATAAGAGCATTCACCAATAGCAATTTTACGGAAGAATGGAGTACATATGCTCGATATTTAAGGCGATATAAGACATCATATACCCTACGACAAATCTGGGATATATGTGAATTTCAAGATAGGTCACAAGTTAAATAAATACCAAGGTTTTTTACTACCTGTTCAAATGGTATAGGAACATTACTGACAAGTATATTTGTCAGTAATGTTACCAGTGGTAGGCGCATCGAGACTGCGAGGACTGTGCACGCTTCAAGCCAGAAATTCCTTACCTCCGTAGACTTCTTACCTCGAAGTTTCATGGCATATAGGAGGATGACCGTGGTACTCTGTTAACCGGGAGGTGGTTTACCAGCGCGACAGCTGCACCAAGCATAGACTGAAATAGCTCAGCAACCCCATGCCGAGGCCAAACACGATTCTTTCGACCTCTGCCAAACTCTTCTCCTTCATTCCATGCATCTCTCTCTCTCTCTCTCTCTCTCTCTCTCTCTCTCTTTCTTTACGTATGTCTCTCTACGTCATTTCCACTTTCCACTTCATGCTTTTAAATAGCAATTCCATTCTTTTCCTTTTTCAGATCGAAACGCGTTTTAGAGTATGGAGGGGGTAGGGCTCTAATTTATTAGAGGAATGAACATGCTTTTACTCGTCGGTCTCGTTCGCAGATATCCCGACCATCCGTTTGGTGGCAGGTGATCTCAAAATCGAATTGTATTCTGTGTGCGTTCACGTAGAGTTTTAGATGATATAGGAATGGCGAAGCCAAACACCGAGTACACGTCCAAAGTTCCAATAAGAAACCGATACTTTACTATAGATGCAGATAAAAAATGACTTGCATATCCCAATTAAAAAGTAACACATATATACACAATGTACATAGTCTACTCCCATTGGATATAATTGAACATTTTTCTGTGACTATACGTAATAAATTCGGATTAACTTATTTCTCTAATCCTGTATTTTTCCATTTTGTCTAACAAATTGTTTCAAGTACACGATGATGCAACAACGCATATATGTGAGTGTGTATTACGTTTATGTAAAAAAAAAAAAAAAAATGTGCGTTCGAAATGTTGTGTACCAATCATAACTATTTATTTTTGAAGTTTATTATTTAAAAACGAAAGCATGTGCAATATAAGAGTAGCGGATAATACTAAATTATTTATTTTCCGGTATATAGGTGTAAATTTTTAAGGTTATCTAAATAAGGTGGAAGCGTAGGTCGTTTAGTTCTATAAACTTTTGTCGCAGTTAACGAGATCAACGACTCACTTGTAAAGAAGCGTTTCCGGAGAATAAGGAAAATTGCAATCTCTAGTTAATTGCGATCGGTTAAAAATATCTCAGATGAAGTGTCACTAAGGAAATAAATTTGTAGACGTCATGAGTCACGGGTCGGTCATATCATTTCTACGCCAAAAGGAGCGTGGACTGCTGATCATATTCTTTTAGTGAAATCTCATTCTTCTTAGAATGAAGCGATCACTCGTAATTTGTTCAAGTTATTTCAAAAAATGTTCAATTCTGAATTAGACTGTGGATTTATTTAGTTTTTATTAGAAATTATGTCTTAAATGGAAAGAGATGTTAATTCAAGCGATGCTGGCAAATGAAGAAATTTCCAGGCTATTTTACTGCCAACATTCTGAATTGTCCTGTTTCGTTAGTAATTAGCAAAAACTGAAAATAAAATTATTTTTATTTATATGTTTTACTCTAATGACACTTGTGGACGCTTTGAGGTTTTTTTGTTCTTATTGACATCAGCTCTTCCAACATGATTGCAATATAACAACTTGTTTGCAGAATTCTTCTTTTCAACATTGTCAGCTGAACAGCTTACATGACAAAGTCTCCAAACCTTTAACTAACAATCGATGAAATAGGTTGAAAAGTTTATAATAACGATAAAAACAACAATTAATATTGCCCAGCTTATCGATGTCGCTAATTCGCTAATTGAAAAAACATTTCACAATAAACTAACGAATTCTACTCATAGATCTCCATAGTAGCCACTAGATGGCGCTATTTAACGTCGATGCGTGCGCAATCAGGAAAAGATATTTGATAACATACATACATACATCTCTTTGTGAGAGATGTCTCGGTCATATAAGGCAAGTTCTTACCATACAGTTGCCTTACTGGATAAGTCTATTACTATGGGCACCGATACTAAAAGCTATTTTTCCATCTTTTCAGTGTAATCTCGACATAGTATGTACATGGTATATAGTGTTAGCCATAAGGAAGTAGTACATTGGTTCGAAATGATTTTCGTTCGAAACGTCAACGATAGAGGTATAAGCGATACTTTTTTGTCTTCTCCCAAATGCAGTTGTAAAGTAAGGTTCCACAACGGCTATGTTCCACAGTCGGCAAGCAATTTCTTATAAGGTGTCACTTCTGGATTTCATTATAGGTTCGGATTAAGTGGAGCACGTAAATGTCGTGCCACCTGTAGACGAACCAAATATAATTAGGCACCAATTAGTCGACACAATATATTTACCACCCAAATTATTTTAATCAGATTATATTTTTGAAAAGACCTAATGTAGTGTTTGATGATTCTCGCCCGCACAAAGAAATTGCATGGGACACTATTTGAACAAATGAAATAAAATGCTTGCTAAAGCATCATGGACTTTAAACTTGCCTTTAAATCAACAATTAATGCGTAACAAAAAAACTTAACACGTCCTTTTAAATATATTGAAGTTAAATCTACCCAACCAGTCGGCTATTTTCGTAATAAAACAGTTGCTTTCGACAAAAAACAGGATATATATATATATATATATATATATGCAGAGAGAAAAAAAAGCTCAGAGTTTGTAGTATCGCCTTCATGCATTTCGTCACGGTTTGAAGCATGTGGTCTCCCGTCAGCTTCTTTTTGCCGCCAATAATAAGGAAGTCTAAGGAAGTTCTATAGCGAGTGGTGGTCCCAGAAACTTTTAGGGAGAAAGCATCGTTGCGCACGTTATGCACACACGCACGCGCGTACGTACGTGTATGCGGGGAAATACTCGGCTGCATATCCGGATGTCCGAAAGAAAATCGAGCAGAGAAAATATATATATATTTATTCAGCCCAAGAAACAACACCAGGAATAAGAAGCGAAGGTGGGCGGATTTTCGATCCCGTGGTCGTTGGCTAGGACGGCTGCTGTTACTTGCGTCAGAAAATGCTTGACGCTTCGTTCGCTGCTTTATTTTAAGATACGACATCGACGTGACGGCGATGGCCGCGAGAGACACCTGTTCTTTAAACGTGATACTAACATTCCTAGACTATCTGCAAATGGCGGACACGCGTCTGCTGCATTAATCGTGATTTTAAAACGTTATCATGTTTAGCAGCTTATAGATACTGCTCTGCAGCATCGTCTGTACATTTTAAAGACTCTAAAAATTTCCAATAAAACATTTATTTCAATAATGGTCCAATTTATAATAGCCACACAATAAAAAGCACGTATTTTTAGCAGTGTGAAGTAACTTAAGATAGGACGCTGTTTTTCCGGCATTAATCTAATTTTTAGTTGAAAAAATATAATTAAATCCATTGTCACTATATATAACTTCAGAGTAGTTTTAAAGTAGCTTCGTCTATAAGAGAGCGAAAGCGGCTTTCATTAGGTTCCGGGAGATTCCTGCGAACTTTATATCATATATTAACATCTGCTCTACGAGGGGGTATACACCTCGTCGTGATATTTTGCGTTGTTCGATTTGATAATGAGGCTAGATAATGAGCTAAGAATCAAGTCGGTTTTTTATAGTAAAATAGTTATTTTATTACTTATCAATTCTAAACAGAAGTGCAGGAAATTTATACATTAAAAAAGGTTTAATTTTAATTATGTATATTTGATACCGAAAGATATACATTTGACAATGTCAATGTCTTTAAATAAAATAACTTTTTAAGTGATGTCAGTTTCAGTAACAACTCCATTCGAGTGAATGCACCGCCAGTGTGACGTAAAAGATGCATGCAATTTAATGATTCGCTTATTAACAATATTCGTTGTGAATTTTTAAGCTTATTATTATAACTTCCTGTTATTTTAAGTGTAGTCAATTCCAGATTTTCTTTTCACGCAGTAATTGCACGGATCAAACTCAAATCAATCACTTGATGAAAAGTAACCAATAATGAAAACAACATTCTTTTTTTTTTTGTTTGTTAATTATTACACATGTATAGTCAAGAAAAAAAAATATATATATGTATATATCTTGCAAGGCTACAAGGTATGCAAGAAACAAGGTATGACCTAAATATTTAAAAGCTTGACCCTGCAACTGCGAGTATTTTTTGGGGCTGCAAGTATGACTTCGAGATCCAATTAGTCTATTTTTAGAATCTATAATACTAATTACTAATTTTCCGTGATGCTTACATTCAACAACTTTCAAAATGTCGATTAAAGTGTAATTTACGATTTTTACAAATTAATTTATGAAATTCACATATTCGCAATGCATAATTTCTTTTCTATGGTCTTAAAATTGAGTTTATCGAGCTCTATATTTTCAACCGAGTATGCGTGGCTGTCGTTAACTAAAACGCCGATAATCGGGACATTATACATGTACATTCAGCCATGACTGGAAATTATTACATTTCATAATTGTCGTTAACTTTTGCTCAAGTTTCCTACAGTGGGATGGAATGCCGATTGATTTCATAAAGTCATTATGTCATTGAAAATAATACGATGATTAAAAAAGTAGGCCATCTTATAGACAATGCAATTCCTATAAGATTGTAATCTATGTATTTATTTAATTATTCATTACTTTCATGGCAAAAACCTCCCTCACAGAAAAATAGTATATTATGCATCCAGTGTGTAAAGTGTACTGTTCTTCACGAGTAGCGATTGGTTCCCACGAGGCACCACGAAAGCTGGTGGCGAGTATTGGCCAATCGCTGGGAGGAAGAAAAGTTTACGCATTTTTTGCACGAATCGGGAGAAAAGTAAATGCGTGAAGTGTATAAAGTTCGCTTCACGCACGAACTTGACGCACGCCCGTGCAATAAATATGTGTTTCGGTGTCCGAAATGATATACACAATGTTTTGGTGCACTTTTCCGTAAGTGCTCCTCAAAAGCACTTATATATGCATACGTATATATGTGAGGGAGTTTCTTGTTTAGCGATCTGACAATACGATTTCTTAGTCCTGTTAAAATAGATGAGGGTAAAGCGTTATGAAAGATAATCATTTACCAATTCGCGTGAAATGAAATTTCTAAAAATGTATATGGTCACATAATGACGGCCGGAAATCGGCATTCATTAAAGTTGGCTAAATGCGAAGAAGGCGTTTATATGCTTGCAGAAGATGGAGGAGAAATAAAGATAACGAAAGATGAAAGAACTGACAAAGGTATAGGGTATAGTCGGTATAGATAATCGGCGTCGGCGACTCGTCGTAAGTTTGGTGGAAGCAGGTTGGTGCGCTGGGTGGTTCTGCTGGCAAGACGCCAGGCGTCCGCCGAATTTAGAATCCCGACGCTGACTAACTCGCTAAGCATTCATTCAATCGACGAGCAAAAGCTTGCGCTTCGTCTGCGTATACCTATAACCTATACGTATGGATCAAAACCGAGGTCTAAAAAGCTCCGACAATTAGAGATTTGAAAGCTCGAGGTGGGTTTTATCGCGTTTCAACGCACCCAGAAGTACACGATTTAATTAGGAAATGTTTACGTACATCGAATTACGTGCTTGTTCAAATTAAGTAATATTATATAACAGACTCGACTTTTCTTTTTTGGAGAAAATACACCGTGATTCCGACAACAAAATTCCTGCAAAATAGTATAAATATGTCTATTTAATAAAACGATTCTATCTAAAAAAAGTGATTGGATGTTGAAACAAAAAAAAAAAAAAAAAAAACAAAAAAAAAATAAAATAAAATAAGAAAACTTTAAAACTTTAAACTTTTTATATAACACGTTTATTAATTGTATCCTTTTGGTCATGAATGTGTGAAAATATTGCACCTTGAAATGCGGTCGAGGCAATTATTCAACATTATGCTTATATTGCCGCCTTCATTGAAATTGTCGACATTTTCGTATCCAAAAATTTAAAGAAGATAAAGAAAAAAAAAAAATTGACAAACCGAAATAGAAGTCAATGATTAAGATTCATATTTACGATTTATCATTTATCATTTGTCTGTGAGAAGAAAAATATATTTTATTTAAATATAATAATGTAAGTATAAAGTAATCGTAAACTATAAGGTATTCGTTATTTTTTCTTTTGTGAATTAATTTATAGTTGCATAACGATTTTTATATAATTTTTACATAATTTTTACCAAAACAATCCCAGTCATGTGATCAATATGTAAAGAAATATTAAACATCAGATGCGACTTTGACAGCTCAGTGATATATACAATAACAATAACGTTTGCTTCCAACCAAAACAGAATTACGACATTTGTTGTTACTTAGTTTTTTAGTGTTCTTTCATTTTCATGCGTAGAGGATATGATAATCGAAAAGGGTTGTTGAAATTGTCATAATTTCGAAATTTTTTTTTTTTTTTTTTTTGTTTATTTGAAATATTCGATTTCATTTATTTATTATCTGTTATCATATAATGTGTGGGATTTCGTAAAGTAATGTGAAAATCGGAATTTCGAAAAAGTAATTAACTGCTTTTACCATAACTTAGCAGTTCTCACTTTTAGCAAATCATTGAATGCGTGCAGCTGAAATGATAATTGCACTTAATTTTTATTAATTGGTCAAGAAGTTAACAGTTTTAAATTACATCTTGTTCGAAAATGAAATTACTTTAGAACGTCGCTTTCCCTTTTCAAAGTAACTCGCAATTAAAAAGACTCAATATAGCAGCAAACACTTACGGGTGTGAAGGTATTCAATTCTTGTATTCAACTTATTCGTTCTAATCAATAGTTCGGATGGAGTATTGCTTGGATTTGGTCGCTCGGAGCAAAAAATGACCCGCACTTTGTCCATCTAAATGTCCAGACCTTACAACACACAAAAACAAACAAAAATTCTACCCGTGATCTTGTACGTTCCTATACGTGCGTTACTCCGAGGTGTATCTCAAGAACCAATTTGTAAGAAATGGCCCCCGAAAATCAAGTTGAACTTTTAAGAAAAATAATGTAGTCAACAATTTTAAATCTGGTACACAATTTCATAAAATTTTCAGCATTCTTGTTCTGTCTAGTTCTTCCGCAAATTAACATAGATTCTTGAAATTTTATCAAATATATTAAATATCTTTCAGTATCAGAGGATGCCTTCGCTGCTTTGTACGTACACATATACATATATACCTCTATTTGTTTATCATTTCATTTATTTTTAACCTGGAAATTCGAGTGGAAGTGTTCGAGAGGGCGGTGTATACCTTGTATACGCATATACGCGTAAGATTTGAGTGCAATGTTGCCAATATCAAAAGATATACATTATTTTTGGAAAGTCAGAAATGTATTAGCGTTAATAACTGCTTATGGTTTTTTCAGACTTGGCATTGTTAGCGGTGTCGAGAACTTGAATGATGAACGTCAGGATGACAGGCTGACTTTTTTTTAAACGTATTCTTATTTATTTAGTCAGTAACTGTAAAAATAGCTTTTGCACGTAGCGTTTGAAAGTAATGTACGAGGTTGAAGGGCTATAAAGAAAAATAAACAACTCAAAATAATTATATGTATATAAAAGATATGAACCGATCTCTCTCTCTCCTTCTCTCTCCAAGTTCAGAAATATTAGATATCCACGCTTAAATACCTATTCATCTATATGAACGAGCACTTTGACATGGCAGTAATAAATATCCTCGGCGACAAAGTTAGATGGATTGGTCGTTGCAAGCAACAAGCAGCTACAGTCACGTCCTTCACTGGAAAACGCGAGGAAAAGGAATCGATATCACCATAATAGGGAAAACGAGCAATGTGCAACAAGTCTAATCCTCGGCGAGAATGTATATGGGGTCATGAGACTTACAGTCCATCGTACGTATATCGATTAATCGATATACGGCTGAGCGTGGCCGCACATTCATTATTCCAGAGAAATGCGCGTAGGGCCAGTGATGAGATCTATTTTTAAGGGAGCTGTAGCGAACTATTAAATCCAGCGAAGGTCTTTCGAATTCCTATTGCGGGTTCGCGAGTCCAAGACGCTCTTGTTAATCAAGCATAAGTCGCGTAGTAGGAAAAAACCCTCCCCTTCCGCCCACTCCGAAACAAGAAGGGGAACGCCACAAAAAGCTACCGTGATTCATCTCAACATCAGCCAACAACCGTCGTTCGCTCCAAGCGCGCATGCGTTCGTTGTAAAAAATAAATTTCGCGTGTATTTATTTCTTCGCTGCTTATCATGTGAAATTTATGTTTTTGTTGTCAAGAACCATAGGTAATAATACTATTGGATTAAAACGTTGGTCGTTTTTTACGGTCAGAGTTTTCTTACTTTCCGACATCATTCTATTCGAATAAAAACCTGATTATAGGCTGCAAGAAGTTTTAATCGATTAAAACTTTATTTTCATTTTAAAAATCATTATATTGTATTAATGATCGATTGTAATTAAAAATCGATTAATGACTTAATAAAAATCTCTGGCCAATTGGCTATCAGGACAGTTCAGATATTCGTATATTATTATTGAGACTGCGGACAAGGCCGCCAAGTTCTTAAGCCGTGTTTAGGTCTTAACCGTAATCAGATCGTGCAAGCCTTATCACATAATCTTAATTGTTTATTTAGGCTTTCTTGTCAACAGGTGACTCAATGCCTTATAATAAACACGTGTAACGCATAGTTCAATTAATGAACTTCGAAGTAATTGTTACTTCGACCCGTACCGTAGGTCGGAAGAAGTATTGAATTTGGTGCCCCTGGCAAAAAAAATGACCCTCTATTGTTTCATCAAATGCCCACGTTTCAGACCATAAGGAACCCAAAAATGCAATCAAAAATTTTTTGTCCGTTAGTCTACGTACGTACGTACGTTACGCTAAATTTGTACGCGCTGTAACTCATGAACGAATCAACAGAAATGCTTTCATAAACTGTTTTTGGAATATATCCACCAGGTGGTAGAGTAAAGGAACTCGAAAAACCGTTTTTTTGCGATGTAATTTTGACAAGCTGTAGCTCACGAACAAATTGACAGAAAAGTTTTAATAACCTCTTTTTGGATATGTCTATAATGTCAACTTACAACTTTTTTCCAAGAAAATTTGTATAAACTCGAGTAGTTTCCCATCTATTCCACATTTATTCAAAGGTTTGTTTTGGCTGAATTTAGATCTGATTAGATTTTGGGATATATAAATACTAAACGGAGGGGGTGGGGGGGGGGGGGGGGGGAACAAACAAGATTTTCTTGATAAACTTTAAACTTCCATACCTTTCTGAATTTAGTGACAAAAATTGCGAGCGAAGCGCGCCGGGGTCCATCAGGGGACCACGCCCCCTGTGGAGTTGGCAGCCACAGGCCGCCGGGGCAAAGCCCCTAATTTTTGTTTTCAAATGTGTGTTTTGGCCGATCTTAGATCTGATTATATTTTTGGATATAAAATGGAGGAGGGATGATCAAAAAACATTTTCGCAAGTCTTTGGGATGTTACTTGGCATGTTAAATTCATCGTTATGTCTTAAGTCAATATTTCGTCCAACCTACGGTGAAGGGGAGATGTTTTGAAAATGTTCTTTTTCAATTTTATAACACAAACATATAAAAAGAAGCACTTTAATCTACATGGAAATAGAAATAATTAATACATTTCAGCTTCATATACTATCAATGGAATTGTGTGGATGTGTATGGAGCAAATGTGAATTGGCATATCAAATTCATAAAC
>JAPYZR010005391.1:0-22724 GCA_030522945.1 Trichopria nigra
GCCCAAATTAAAAAAAAAATGTTTAAATAATTCGTTATTTATACTTTTATTGTTGCAAAGCTCAGTCGGTAAATGTTCTACTTTAGAACCCCCTTAAATCTCGTTCTTTTTATGTTCAATTTTAAAAGTTTAAAATTTCATTCATTTTTTTCAACTTTTGATGTGATTGTTTTCAATTCCATTTCAAATTTTAATTTTCATGCTTTTTTTTTTGTATGTGACTTTCAAATTTAATTTCAAAAAACGACTGTCATTGTAATACCTCTTTTTAAAAATTTGCCTTTCAATATTCCTTCCGTTCGACAGTTTCAACTCTTGTCATCGCCATTCTTAATTATATCGTTGTTAAGTTAAAAACTATATTTTCTGTTGTTTCTTGTAAATCCTAAATCATTTTCTTAAGTTTCAATTGATACTTTCCATTGTTATGTTTACGTTTTTAATTTCTCGTTGCTTTTCTTATTTCATTCATCTTTTTTCTATTTTTTTTTTTTTGTTGAATTTTGTTGTTGTAATTTTTGTTATTATTATTATTATCCAAATTAGAAAAAAATAACGTACGAAATGTTCGATTTCATTCGTTGTGGACTTATTTTGTTTTCCATTGTCATTTTTATATTTCTAATTTTTCGTTTCTTTTTTTTATTACAAAATTATTTTCATATATATATATATATATATATATACATATATATATTTTTTTTAATTAGAAGAAACATAAAGGAATGAAATTTTTGACAACCACCGATTGAAACATTGTCAGACCCTGACGAAACCGTATAACTGTCGTGAGAAATAACCAATAACCGACGCTGTTATACGAGCAATCACCTAATGCGAGAGTCATGCATCATTCGCCTAATTCTGGATGCTTCGGGACAATAAAAGTACTGGATAAATCACCAATCTCCACCTATATATATGCAACAAATGTAAGGAATCACCATGCATATAGTCTCCTTGCGTTAACCGGTTTTCGAAGAGAGAGGTACTCATGCCGTCGAGAGACGAAATCGAGAAAGACGAGATCATGGTTCCTCTCCTTCTGGTCTCTCTCAGTCTGAGGTTCTTCTTTCCTTCCCTCAGCATTCTAATATCCACTGAAACCATCTCCCAGTCTGCAGGGATATGCATATTTGTCGCTGTTCTCCTATACCCAGAAGCTCGACGACTGTTTTACCCGACTATACTTATAGTATATACTCTTTCGCGCGTTATTTCTGCTTTTAATAATAATATACACGTGACAAATATCTGTCTGTCTCTTACTATTCCATCAATTATCTTTGTTAAGGAATTTTTTAATTGCTGATGTAAAGCATTTCTATAACGATAAAATGGAATATTATATGTAAGGAAAAGGAGAGGATATATCGATGAAAAGAACAAAAAATAAGAAAGATTTTTTTCCATTCCTCCCTCGTACGACTAAACTCCACCATGATGATTTCAGATTCGAATATAGGTAACGGGGAAAAAATCGGCAACCACACCGATGCACCTCGAAGGAAGGACGCCATTTTCGCACCGGTTTTCCGGGACTGCGCGCGCTCTGAATTAAAAAAACATAAATAAATAAAAAATGCAAAAACCCCTATCGAGTGTTTGCTCGCGAAATTGTGAAATTGTTGACGCCCATAATTGCGCAACTTGTTTACTTGTACGGTTGCCTACATTCGTTTACTTTTCATTTTGAGGATCGGGAAAAATTTGCATCAAACACGTCGCGCCGGTTACGACAATTTTCGGCTGATATAAATAAATAAATAATTGATAATTCTTCCCTTTACGTGATTATTTCTCTTTTATAATTAAACTTCGTTCTCTTAGATTTTCCCCAATTTCTGTCTTTCTCTTCGATTGAAATTTTTTTAAAACTCGCATTAATTAATTAAGTTTTATCATCATTATTATCATTTTTGATTACCGAATTTTTGTGTTTTTTCGCAACAATCGTGAATTTTTGCATTTTTCTGTATAATTTTCAATTTTATTAAAAATGTAGATCGTTGAAAATGATTATTGAAAAAAATTGAAAATATGTATTCAAATAAAATTCGAAGCGAAGAGTATAAGAAAAAATTTGCATTATAATTTTGACAGAATCGTATTGATTGAAACCATAAAAATAACTTGAAACTATCAGAAACTCGAGAAGGTATTAAAAAAAATCGACGATAGTAATTATAAAAAAAAAAAATAGAAAATAGTATAATTAAAAATTGTTAACTCTCTAAATTTCTTGGAGTGAAATTTCACTCCATAAGAGTGATAACTGGACTACTCTTGTGAAGTAGTGAATTTTCACTCTTTAAAACTTCAATAAAATTCAAAATACTACTTACAAGAAACTTGAAAATCATGATAGAAACAAAAAAATAAAACAGAAACCGAAATTAGGTATTTCAAAAATTATTAATTGAAGATAGTAATGAAAAAATGTAGGCATTGAAAAAATTTGAAAATAGTTATTAAAACAATAAAAACAACATTCATTCAGATAAAATCCAAATTATCGTTTACAACAAAACTTGAAAATAACGATTGAAGCAAAAAATAAATTCAAAAATGAAAAATTTGAAAAATTATTTTTAAATCTTTATTATTGAACAAAATTATAAATGGTTACTGAAGAAATATTATTAAACAAAAAAAAAAAAAAAAAAAAAAAAAAAAAAAAAAAAAAAAAAAATAAAACACTCCTCAAAAAAAGACAAAAAAAATGTAAAGTCGCGATTTAAAAAAAAAGAAAATTTGCCTTCAATAATTTAACTTTTTTAATTACGTTCATTTAATTCGTTTGAAATTCGTTTGAAATTTTTTCCTCGTTCGCGGAAAGGAATGCCGTGCGTTCCGCGGCTTTCTCACCGAGGTCTGCCTCGGCCTTCCTTCCTCCTCTCTTCCATGTCTCTCTCCCTTTCTTCCTCTTTCTCCCCTACCTAACCTCACGCGGCCCCCTCCCACTACTCCTTCGTCCTTTATCTCTACCCTTTTTTTTCCCTCCTCCATCGCTCTCTTCCCTTTTCTCCCCTCATTCTTTCGCTTTCCTCTTCTCCCTCATTCTTTGTCTCTCCCTCATTCTCCCTCTCATTTTTCTTCTCTCTCTCTCTCTCTCTCTCTTTTTTTTCTACAACGCTTCGCTCTTGTTTTCCCTCGGATCTCCTCTCGCTTGCTCCTCATCTTCCGCATTTCGAGTTTCGAGACCGAGTGCTCGAGGCGGCTTTCCTCCTCTTTCGCTTCCTCTATACTAATATAGGCCGCTATATGTATATACATGTACCGTCGTCACCGCCGCCGCGTAACAGTGGAACGACTCCTTTCGCGACAGCCCCAGTAGTACATCCCCGGCTTCCATCGGACATCGCCTTTCCCTCGTTTCGTTACACTTTGTGCCGACTACTTTTTCACCATTGTTTTCTCTCTCTCTCTCTCTCTCTCTCTCTCTCTCTCTCTCTTTAGTTTTATCATTTTAATGAGCCATTTACTTCATAACGGTTTGTTGCATCGTTATAGCTGTTCATTGACAATCGATGTCGTAAATCCTCGTCGTAAACAATACCCAAAATATCCCCGAATTTCATCTCAAAAACGAGAATAAATGACGATGCTGAAGTTCGAAACGTTGAAAGCCAACGAAATTAATCACCAAATTTAATGTACATACCCCAACAAAAAATTATCAAAAAAACAATTCCCATTTCTTTTCTACACTCCTTATAACAACACAAGAATCGAAGATGAGAAATATATGTTTTCATAATATTTTTTATAATTTTATAATATCCAACATTTTCAACTTCAAAAACATCAACTCTGAACGAATAAGCACCCGGGAATCTGAAAAGACTATATATATATATATATATATATACCCGCTAAAGGAACTATACATACTGAAAGATCGAGGAGGGCGGGAAAATCGCGCAATATAATTCTCACCGGGACGAAAACGTCAATACCGATCTCATCGTTTTTACTCTCCGTCATTTTCCATAAATTATGGGCTCCCGTTTTCCCTCCTATACATATAATGAATTCGGCAAATTTGTAAAAATGGTCGCGGTAATATTCATGCCGTAAATTACCATAGACCGTAATTAAAAGAGGAAAAAAGAAAAGAAAAGAAGGATATTCCGCATTTCGTCCATCCTTTTAACGTAACTTTCCTGGGTGCATGCGCGCCTCCCCCGTATAGGTCGCGTCGGTCTTGTCTTGTCGCGACCCCTGCTGGCGTTCGCGCGCGCGCGCCCTCCTGCGACCTATAGGGTGGGTAGAAAAAAAAAAGGAAAAAACTACGGAACTGAGAAGGCAGAGTGAGGAGGATGATGGGGTGGGGGTGGCTGACGCGACGGGGGTCTGGGGGATGTCTTTCCAAAGGTCGGGATACTCGGGGATGTTAAAGGGAGTCGTTTAGACGCGGGTTATGCGCCCGTCGCGACCCACACCGACGAGGCGCGTGCGAATTTTCGAGCACTATAAACTCCGATCAATTTTTCGGCGCCTTTATTCGCCCCCATAATGCTGTTTTCCAGATTCCAATTGAAATGTTCGCTCGCTATCGTGGAACTTTTCCATTTCAAAACGACGTCTGCGACGTTTTCCTTCACTTAAATTACACTTTGGATTTTGTTAATGATTTTTTGTTTTTAATTTTTATCTTCCATATCATTCCTTGGCTTCCATTCCACTACTCTTACTTCGTTTCGATCGCTCCGCTGACTTTCGTCTATTTCATCGGTTTCGTCGTCCACTTTTATCATCCGTTTCATTCAGATCCTCCATTTCGTCACCTCCATCCATTTCATTTTAGTAATATTAACCGCATCTTCCATATCATTCCTTCGATTTTTACAGTCTACAATTTCTTCCAGTCGTACAATTTCAAATGTTTTCGCCTCATCCATTTCATCCATTTCATTCGCTTCTGCCGTAGCTTTCCTTCCATTTCATCCATTCAACTGTGAGTCTTATTCGTTATTTTCATTAACTCTGCTGAATTCATTCGTCCGTTTCTTTCCTTCGGTTATTATTAATTCTTCAAATCACGTAAGACCATCAGTTTCAAACCATTTCAATTATCGTATCTTCCATTTCATTTCTTAATATCAATGATTTCACGTATACGCGCATCAGTTTCGTCCTTTTCATTGAATCGGGTTCAGCCGTTTCAACCATTTCACGAGTTTTATTCATTGTCTTCACCACGTCAACTTTTTGTACCATGTTTTATCTGTTTTTTTGTTTGGTCCATTTCATCCACGTTATCCATATCTGTTAAATTTGTCTCATCTGTTTTAACATTTGTTTTACCCATCATCTATGATTGTTTTATCCATTTCACACGTTTTGTTAATTTATTTCGTCTATTTTGTTCTGTTCTAATCGGTATTTCATCCATTTCACTTGTTTTTACAATTCGTTTCATTGTCCATTAATTTGTTCATTTCAAAAGTTTCGTCGTTGAATCTGTTTTTTGTTTTTGTTTTGTCGGGTTTATCAGTTTCGTTTCGTTCATTTCATTAATCCGTTCTATCTGTTTCGTCTTTTTTGTTTGTTTCATCCACGTCATCCATGTCATCCATATTCATATAAATTAGTTTCACCGAAGTGTTTATTTATTTAATTTGTTAAGTGTTTTACCTATTTAACTTGTTTTGTCAATTTGTTTCATCTTTGTTTCATCAATGTCCTCCTCATTTTGTTTCATCCGTTTAAATTTCTTTTACACCGCGCTTCACTTGTTTCGTCAATATGTTTCTCGTCAATGTTGTTCCATCTCAATTGGTGTTTTCCCAATTTCAGTCAGTTCATATATATACCTTCCGTTTGTTTCATGTCCTTTCCGTACGTTTTATTTGTTTCATCCGTGTCTTCCATATCCTTAGAATTTTTTTCAGTCGATTCGAATGCTTCAACAATTTCACTTGTTTTGTCGATTTGTTTCATTTTTTTCGTACGATTCATTTTATATATTTTCGTTGTGGCATCCATTTCATCTCGTTCATTTCTTTAATTTGCTTCATCTGTTTTATTTGTTTCATCCATGTCATCCATGTCGTCCATTTTCATTGAATTTTTTTTCATCCATTTCGTTTTCTCACGTGTGTTGTTTTATATCAGTTGTATATACATATATATACTGTGAACAGACGCTGAAATCGCTCGAGACTCAGTTCTCACGAAGAACTGTGCATTGAGAATTATGTTTCAAGTGGAATCGATCGATCGATGGCATTATTGGGTTAAACGAGCGTTAATAGGCGTTGAAAAGTATTTATCCATTATGTACTTGCAGTTCTTTTCATATTTCCCGGATCGCCCGCCGGTTCGTGTCGTGCACGAAACGCAAACGTGTCATGTGCACGGCACGCGGATGTACGTTTAGATAATCTTTGACACGCTTGTGTGCTTACGTAACCGAAGGACGCATTGACATTCGTTGCGATAGCGTAGCGGGAGCTCGATTATTATCATCGACCGCATACTTTCGGCTTCGAATTATTGCATCCAGGAAACATTGACAAAACCATTCGTATACATCAGCGAGGGGATGAAAAAGAGAGCCCTTTAAACGTATGTATATGTGCAGATAAGATTATGCTGTTCTCGGTTTTCATCATTTGTCTATTGTAATTATACGTTTCTTGTATATGGAACTCCCCCTCGCTTCTTTTCCGCGTTGAATCTTCGAAAGAACCCCTGAAGAATATCTAAAAGTAAATGTTTGTCCATTAGCGGGGTTGGTGACCAAAAGTCCACAGGGACGATTTACGTATTTACTCCTCCTGGAAATTTACAAATCAATGACACAATAAGCGTCGAATGAATATCGTCGAGAATATTGGCAAGAGTTACTTTGGAAGCCCCGCAACTTTCGTGATTCACGTATAGTAGAAAGAGGAAAATGTATTCAGTACTATGGATGAAAGGCAGTTTTGAGTATATGAAAGGCCGGAATAATAATACGATTTAAAGGGTAGATGTAAGTAAGTAAACCTGACTTCTAACAGGCAAATAACTACTTGCCACCGTCCCAGCCACGATTCCTCATTGTATCGTGCGATTCCCCCCCACAAATTCGCTATGAAATATCCCTCGCGCGGGCGCGCGTCCACGTGATCCGTCTATATTCGCACAATTAAACCGCAACTTTTTTTTTCTCTCAGAGGCAACCAACCAACCACCGATCGACGGCCGTCGCTGTCGTTATAAAGATGAAATCCCTGAAAATGATCGGGTCGACTGACACGTGTGCCACGCGACCAGAACGCGTATATGCAATTTCGCAGATTTGCCATTCGTATGAATTACGAGTATCATTTCTGTAATGTGTGGTTTCTGGATGGGGAAAGTTTCGGTTGCTGCAGGTTCACGGATGTTGTTGAACCAAGCACTTTTTAGTCGCTTTAATTTTAAATGCAAACAATCCAAAGCGTTTATTTGATTCGTTCATTTGTTCTTTTGTTCCATTTATTTGTTTCACTTTTTTTACATCATTTCCAAAGTCAATCAATTTCCATCCATTTCCATCCATTTGATTTATTCGCTACATCCATTTCATTCTTCATGTTATCATCATGTTATCATTCAGGTCGTCGAATTCGTTCTGCTCACTTGATCCTAAATTTCATTTCAACTGTACCAATCGCGTCATTCCTTCGATTTTTCCATTATTCAATTTCTTAAAGTCAATCCATTTCATTTTTTCGCTTCCCTCCGTTGACTCGTCCATTTCATTGATTTTGCTTATTCTTTCATTTGTTTTAATCGGGTCTTCCATTTCACCAGCTTCATCCATGTCATTTCTACCGTATCAATCACTTCTTTCACGTCTGTCCTTCGATTTTTACATTCTTCAATTTCTTCAAATCTTTTCCATCTCATTCCCGAATCATCCTTTTCATTTAATCGATTCATCCATTTCATTCGCTTTCTTTCATTTCCTCCATTCAACTGTTTGACTCAATTCTTCTTATTCGCTCACTTGATTCGTCCATTTCATCTGTTTCACCTTCCTTTCATTTGTTTTAATCAGGTATTCCATTTCACCAGATCCATCCATATCATTTCTTGTGTGCCGATCACTCTTTTCGCGTCTGTCCTTCGATTTTTACATTCTTCAATTTCTGGATGACTATCCATTTCATTTATTATTTGAATCCATTTCATTCGCCTTCCCCGTTGAATCCTCTTCATCCATTTCATCGGTTTCATTAATTACATTCGATTTTTTAATTCAGATCCGCCATCTTACCAGTTGTATCCATTTCATTTCATATAAATTTGACAATCACTTATTCCGTGTCATCCTTTCGATTTATACATTCGCTTCATCCTCTAGATCCTTTTTTTTGCATCTCTCACTTGATCAATTGTATTGGCGTAATTAATGCAATTCCTTCATTCCATCAATTTCATTCTAGCCATTTCATCAATTCCATTCGTTCATCCACTTACTCCGTCCTTAAGTTTTGCTGCTTTTCCATCAATTTCCATCTTCAATTTCGCGTGCCCTTTTTCCCGTTTCGCTCATTCGCTCCATCCATTACATCCCTCTTCGTTAACTCAAACGGAAATACTTTCCATCTATTTCAATGATCTAATCAAATGAATAGATAAGGCACAAGAGAACAAATTCATCATCGTCTTTCCTGCATCGTCATTTGTCATTAAAAAAATTGACGCAAATCCTGTCGTCGCGAGTGGTCCCCGCCGATCGCTGGAAGGGCGACCCGTACATCCTGCCATTGTCTATCGCCTCAGTTACCCAATTGACACTTGGCCATTTTTCAATCGAAAAGGGCGAGAGTTGCTCGACGCGCACCCCTCTCGCCGAGGGACACGTGCACGTACACTCGGGGCCTCCGCACGCATATATATACATATACATATATTCATGAGGTGTGTGCGCGCGCGTGCTATACCCTCGCTCTCTGCCATCACTGGCTGCATAAATACATAAACGCGACACAAATGCAAGTACGTATACATAAGGGAGAGTGCGCACTTATGGGTCGCGGCGGGGGTGCTCGTCGACGCGCGCACCTGTGCCCACCCTCTCCCTTCGTCGGCGGTGGGGGAGTATACAGGACATGGAGTGTGGCATAATGTTCCCGGGGGGTGGTGACGCTTTCGTACAGCTCTCTCTCTCTCTCTCTCTCTGGTTTCCTGGTCAATATGGCATTTGCACGCTTACGTAGATCGGGACGATGCGCGCGTGCTGCCTTACCCCCCCCCCCCCCCCCCCCCCCCCCCCCCCCCCCCCCCCCCCCCCCCCCCCCCCCCCCCCGCAAACCCCGCGTAACCGGGCGCGATTAGCGGCTTTGCACGCTCGATGCGTGTCGGTCGGCTTTTGTAATGTTTCGGCGTCCCGACGACCATCCGTCCATCCCCCTTTGGCTCTTTGCGCATTTCCGAATTTCGCGAATCCGCGACTTGTGCCGTGCGCTAAGGGGTGTTCGCCCCCGACGACCCCGAGATTGGGAGGGGAGGGGGGTGGGGGGTGTCGCCTTGTCGTTGGCCCCGCTGCACTTTGATCCGTCGAATCTGGGTCAACGGTTAAACCCTGTACTTTTCTCGAGGATTTCTGAAATAGTTGTATCGAACTTTTCTGTCTTTCTTTCGATTTTTCTAATTATATGTTTATTCGTCGTTTTTTCGTTTCATTCACTGCGCATTCTCGATGATATACGAATTCAAGCGATTTTAATCATATTTCATTCATTCGTTGACTTAATGTCCATTTTGTCTGCTACTGCTCGTCGGGCTACTCGTGGTTTCAGCGGTTTAGTACGGACACTCAATACTTTACTAGGATTTTAGCGCGGCAGTAATATTGCCTTACGCGAGTATAATGCGGCGTCATGTAGTAATACAATACCACGAGGTAATGGCACGTACGTAGTAAAATGTGATACGCACGTAAATTACGCTGCAGTATATAAAGCAATTTGTTAAGTTCATTTCGTCCCATTCATCCATCCGTTCATTCATCAGTCTATACTCGAACTTTAGCAGTTATTTCAAGTTCCACTTCATTCCTTTCGAGCTACTTCATTCGTTTACTTCATCAGTCCACTTCAAACTTTCATTTATCATTCCTTTTAATCCTTTTTGTTCTTTTCCATATCATTCCATGCAGTCCTTTCCGTTCCTTTCTATTCCTTCTCATTCAGTTTCATTTCTATGACCTCCATTTATATTCTTCCGAAATCATTTATTCAGTTTTAGCATTCGTTTAATTTCTTATACCTTTTTATTTTGGTTCATTCCATTTCATTCCATTAGTCTTTCGCCCGTTCCTTCAGGATTTTTTCCTCTTTTTCACCCATTTCATCTTCTCCATTCGTCTTTACGCTAGGTCATCAGTACCATTCGTCCTTTTTTTTCATTTTTCATCTCATTGTTTCATTAATTTCATTTGGTTCAATCCATTTCATTTGTTTAAACCATTTCATCCGGATTAATCAGTTAACTAGTCGTTTCATTCGTTAAATCCATCGCCCACTTCATTTTTTTCAGATCCCGTACCTGACAACGTTTCGATATCTCGTCCATTTCATTCCATCCATCCAACGATCCAATTCGTTTGTTTCGTTAATTTTTCCATTTCATTTCTTTAAACCAATTCGTTTCAGTCAGTTCAGTTTCTTTCGTTTCCTCCATTTTATTCGTCATTTTCACGATTTCGTCCACTTTTATTTAATCCACATCACCCACATCATCCACATCATTCCCTAAATTTGTTTCACTCCATATTTGCTACCTTCTTTCCTCCGTGTCTGTTTCATTTATTATATGCGAATTTTTTTAGTCCAAAACTTTTTCTTGCATTGTATCCATTTCACCCATTTCATTTATTCGTTCAGTTTAATCGATTCTCTGGTCGCTTTAAATTGTTTTCGCGACTTTATCCAGTGCATTCCTTCCAATTCACCTCCAATTCGTTTCATTGTTTTTACATTCTCATTCGCCCATAATTCTCGCTTTCGATCGTCCATTTCACGTCTTCCTGCCATTTCTTTTGTTCGAATTCATTTTAGCTTTTACATTCGACGAGCCGATTACTCGACAGAGCATTGCGACTCTAATGCCCATACAAAACTGTGTTTGTTGTGATACTTTCCGATATCTCGCTTCGAGCGATTTACCGCAAACAATCGGAGACGGGGGGTAAGCCCGTCTTATCTATTGTGCGCCGATGAGTCATTTAATACCCTCGATACCGAGCCCTTTAAAACTTTCGCAGCTAGACTGAGCGAGCACCGTGGTGAATGGCAGGACACTTGTTGGCGAAAAGACTGCGTCGAGGGGGTGGAAGTGCGACGGCCAATTTTCAAATTTTGAATTTAAATGCACGGATGCGGGGGAGGGGCAAGCCGACTAAAAGAGGAGCAACGAAGGAATAGGAGGCTACGAAAGGGAGAAAGAGAGACAGAGAGAAGAAGAAAAGCGACGCGGAAACCGGGAGGGAGAGAGAGAGAGAGAGAGAGAGAGAGAGAGAGCGAGCGAGTTAAATAATCGGTGGAGTGTAGCATAATATTGGCCGAGTGAATGGAAGCAGTATGTACTTAACCAAAATAGATTTGGGGTCGACACCATGCGCCGGTGCATAAAGCGTATTAGGGGTTACTTTGCGGCCCGTCACCGCACGGAGGGAGAACGGATGGAAGTGAGCGAACGCTAGAGGGCGACGAGGGGCGATGAATGGACGGGGGGTGGGGGTAGGGGGTGGGGGTAAAGTAACGGAGCGAGAAAGATGTGCGAACCGCGCGATAATGCGAGGCAGGACGATACAGCGTATTTTCGGGTCTCTCTCTCTCTCTCTCTCTCTTTCTCTCTCTCTTTATATAGGTATATATATATACATGAATGTATCAGGAAGGACAAAGGAAATCATTCCACGTGGGTTCGAAGTGTCGATCGATTGCGTGCGTTGTGTACATTTCTATACGCGTTGTATATATATACGTATAGGCAACAGTGTAAACCACTACTTACCCTTTGGAACGTGGCCCCCAAAATGATATTTCGGTGATTTTTAACAGTTTCGCCCATTTATTTCTATTTTCGTTCGGAACGCGAGCAGAAGGTTATATTCGAGCTTGGGATGTCTCGCAAGCAGATGACGTGTAGCAGGTTTTCGATACAAGTGTGCGTAAAGTGCTACTTTTGCGCACCGAACCACGATACCGACGGCGTGAGCGTACAAAAGTAACCATTTCTCTTACGATTTTTTTGCGATAAGTGGACGAATCGTCTAGGGATGACTGTGCGTACAATTTTTGTAATTCTGCGTGGGTAAAGTTTGATTTTGCGCACAGCTTCTCGTCATTCCATTTTATATATTCCTATTCCATTACGTTCCTTGACAATCCTTTCAATTCCTTTCAATTCATTTTTACTACATTCCGTTTCATCCTATCATTTCCATTATATTGCACTTCCATTCAATTCCATCCCATTTCTTTTCATTTATTTCTATTAATGTCCATTGCATTTTATTTATTTGTATTCCATTACAATCCTTTCATTTCCTGACCGTCAATTTCCATTCATTTCCGCATTTCTTTCCATTCAATTTTATTTATTCCAATTCCATTACGTTCCTTTAAATCCTTCAAATTCCATTAAATTCCATTAAATTCCATTAAATTCCATTCCATTTCTTTTCATTTATATTTATTACATTACGTTCCATTCCCTTCAATTTCTTTCAATTCTATTCAATTCCGTCCAATTTCTTTTAATTTATGTCTATTAATGTCCATTACATTTTATCAATTTCTATTCCATTACAACCCTTTCAATTCCTTACCATTAATCTCCATTAATTTCCATTCCTTTCCAGTTTCCATTTCTTTATATCTTTTGCCATCCTCTTCCATTCTTTTCCATTCCTTCCATTCCATTTTATTTATTCCCATTCCATTACGTTCCTTTGCAATCCTTTCAATTCCTTTCAATTCCATTTCGTTCCATTTCTTTGATTCATTTTTATTACATTCCGTTCCATCCTACCAAAGACATTCAATTCCATTCCATTCCATTCCTTTCTAGTTTTTCGTTACAAGTGTGTAAAGTGCTACTTGTACGAAACGAACCGTATTGGCCAGAACAGTAAATTCACAATGACACATATATAGTAAAGTTCGACACTATACGATGAATATAATTACAGCGTGTAAAAAAGTGTTGGGTTACGCGTGAAAAACCGCGCGTAAAATCAAACTTTGCACACGCAGAATTACAAATAAGGTACACGCAGCAAAACGTTATATAGAGACAATGGTCATCGACTTATCGTGGCAAAAGGCGAAAGCTTCGAATTCGAGTCGATCGAATTGTGCGAGCCGTTGCGTAAATATGTACCGCGATTCAATTACGCCCTGAAAATGAGCAAAACGTGCAGGAAATAAAAGACGAAGATGAATCCAAGACAGATGGCACATCGCGCTGCAAATCCATCAGTAGTGCTGCCAACTGACATTCATCCGCGTGTTTGTGTACATACATTTATATATATATATGTATATATTCTATTACAACCGAGCGTGTCGTTTTACGCGTCCTGCTACCCCCCCCCCCCCACTCTTACCAACCACGTGGGGTCGATTGTCACCCATGCTCGCGCGCTCGTCGCTCTCTTCGCTCATATTGCCAATTCTCCCGTTTATAATGGCTCTTTCTTTCTTTCTTCTTCGTCATCGTCGTCGTCCATTCTTGAGACTCTTTTGTTCCACTACTCCTCTCTCTCCCCTTCCTGTCTTCCGTCTCGTTTTGGCCCATTTTTATTTTTCCGTTCCTCTCTCGTTCGTCACTTCCTGTCCTTGGATATTCTCCTCTTCTTGGTTCTCCCTCGCCTCGACGCTCCTATACCCCCACCCCCCTAACCTCGCTGTATCCCCTATTACGGGAACATTACGATGCACGCGTGTTCGATTTCGGACCTGTACTCTATATATCGCACGTGTATATATACGTGCGTGCGTCGATGGGAATGGATGTTGCAACGCTGTTGATCAATATATATATACGTATATAGTTATAACCAGTCGGTTTTTGCAGCGGTCGTTAACAGGGGCGAGCGGATCGCCGATCGGATGTGTAAAAACGCATCAAATATGAATGCGGGAGCGATACAGCGGGTGCTCCGAGGGTCGAGACCGTGGGTCAAGAGGGGTAAGGGGTTGTAAAAACACCTGTCGTTACATAGTGTTAACAACTGTTCGTTCGCGGGTGGAGCGCTGTCGGGTCGTCGCGGATTTTTCTCTTTTTTTTAGTTGATGTTGACCTTTACCAATCATTTTTTACTTTTTTGTTACTATAATGTACCATTTCCTTTATTTCGTTTCCTGCTCTATTTGTCGGATTCTGTCAAGTCGTCCATTTCATCGGTTCATTCCAATTTCATCATCCATTCCATTCGTTTTCCAACTTATCATCCGACCTTTATCGCTTTGCTAAAAGGTGCCGGGGAGTTTGATCTTTCAGAATGCACCGACATTCAGTCGACATCATCGCTGGGGCAACCTGCCGGGGGAACGATCGTAACTGCGGATGATCGAGCGACGAATGATCGGATGACTTAGGTAAAAGGGTTGGGTTGCCATGCCCGACTCGCTTCGGCTATCGATCGGATGTGCCGGCCATCGCCTGTAAATTCTCGAGCACTTAGCGCACGGTCAAGTAGTAGTAGTAGTATGTAGTAGTAGTTCACGAGGTCGCGCAGCACGATGATTGACTCGCGCATATACGTGTAATACAGACGACCGCGGCCCAAATCGCATTACAATCGGACGTAATTCGCCTGTAATTCCATCAATACCTCGGACATATACGACGTATATACTCTCAGCATCCGTAACACGTCGGAAATGCGAGTATCCCCGAATTCGGCAACATCTCTGCTGCATACGTAGACGGTCGACCAATGATTGGCCAGCGATGTCTCGAAAATTGGCGTCCGAATGAAATTCCAAAATTACGATTGTTTCGTTCCTTCATTTATGAGTGACCCTCTTCGTCCTTGTTTCAACCACTCGTTTCGTCCATTTCATTGCTTCGATTCGTCTGATTTAGTTGAACGTGCATTTTATTCGATTCAATCCATCGCTTCATCTTTTCAAAGATTTCAACATCTTGGTCTCGTCACTTTCATCCATTTCACGTATTATCCATGTCAAACTTTGCATTCATTACATTTTTTCGTTCCTTTAAATCCCATTTTATTCATTCGGCTTATCATCTCCCATTTCATTCCATTTTGGGCATGTCAATTTCTTTCCGTTCCTTCCCATTTCATTCAATTTCTGCCCATTACTTTCAACTCCTTTCAATCCCATTCAATTCCATTCCACTCAATTCAATTCGATTCGATTTCCTTTCATTTATTTATATTGCTTTCCATTCAACTTTATATATTCCTATTCCAATATATTAATTTACAATTCTTTCAATTCCTTTTCAATTATTCCTACTCCTTTCCATACATTTCCGGTTCTTTTCAGTTTCCATTTCTTTGTATCTTTTGTCGTCATTTTCCATCCTTTTCTATTTCATTCCATTCCATTTTTTCTATTCCTATTCCATTACGTTCATCTCCTTGAAATTCCATTCGATTCTATTTTTTTAAATTTATCTTTATTACATTACGTTTCATCCTATCAAATCATTTCAATTACATTGAATTCCATTCCATTTCAAATTTATATCTATTACATTTCGTTACATTCCTTTCAATTTCAATCACTTCCATTCAATTCCATCCCATTTGTTTACATTTATTTCTGTTAATGTCCATTACATTTTATATATTCGTAATCCATAACGATCTTTTCAATTCCTTACCGTTAATTTTCATTCATTTCCATTCCTCTCCAGGTTCCATTTCTGTCCATTCTATTGTATTTATTTATTCCTATTCCTATTCCATTACTTTTCATTATGTCCATGTGTTTCTATTTATTTCTATTAATGTCCATTACATTTTATTTATTTGTATTCCATTACAATCCTTTCATTTCCTGACCGCCAATTTCCATTCATTTCCATCTCTTTTCATTCCATTTTATTTATTCCATTACGTCCCTTTCAATCCCTTTAAATTCCATTCAATTGCATTCAATTCGATTCCATTTTTCAAAATTTCCATCCATCCTGTCAAAGACTTTCAATTCCATTAAATTCCATTCAGTTCCATTCCATTTCTTTTCATTTATTTCTATTGCTTCCCATTCCATTTTATTTATTCCTTTTCCATTACATTACTTTACAATCCTTTCAATTCCTTTTCAATTATTTTAATTCCTTTCCATTCCATTAACTTCCCTTAATATCCATTATTTTTCATTATTTTCGATTTCTTTTCATTCCTCTCCATTATTTTCCATTTCTTTTCATTCCTTTCCATTATTTTTCATTTCTTTCCATTTTCAACACTTTCTTTTTAATACTTCCTTCCATTACTTTCTGTTACTTGCTGTTCCTTTACAATCCTCTACATTCTTTTCCATGCATGGCTTTCCATTCCATTCCTTTCCAGCTTTTCTTCAATCTTCGTTCAACTTCGAGTTTTTCAAAATCGTACGTCTTACTCGAGTAAATATTTACTTCGATCAAGCAGGTGTCTCGCTTCTATTCACGCTCAAACTTTTACCCGAGTTGAGGGCTCGCCCAAACGTTCCAATTCCAAGTCACCGCTTTGGTCCGACGCTGCGGAACGATCTCAATTTAAAGGACATCCGCCGAAATGGCGTAAAACCCATTTCCGGCGTCGAGGTGTTAAATAAAGGGTTAGGGAGTATACATACATACATACGAACACACATTTTTATTCCAATATATATATAAGGCAACGATAAACGGGCACGTAAGTGGTTACAGCGCGCGTAAAACGGGGAGTGCGCGGATCGGTCGCCAAATCAATCGGTCAAGCATTTGGCGGGCGTGCATCCAGTCGACCCCCCCCCCCCCCCCAACCGCCCCTTCCAACCCCCGATTAGGGAGTCTCTCCATCTCTCTCACCCCCTCTCTATCTCTCTTTCTTTCTCCCAGCACTCGCGCGCGTTCACTCGAGGCTCGCGTCGAGTGGGATGCTAATTGCCGAAGGGTCTGCTCGACGCGCAACAGCTCAAACGACACAACCTATCCGTACTGTACACACATACTCACTTACACATTACACAATATTTATATATACATGCATACGTGTGCTTATATATAGATAGAGCTCTAAACGCCAGTATCGGAAATCGATATCGGAGAACAGTCTCTGTCTCTCTCTCTCTTTCTCTCTATTCTCGTCGACTCACTTCTCCTACATCTCCACCCCTTGTTAGAATATACGATATAAGCTGGCATCTGGCTATTAGATATGTCCCGTCCAGCGACGATCACCGACATGGCGTCGTTTTAACCTATATAAAGGCACGGTGAGACAAGCATATACGGGACGACATCGTGAAACATTGGAATAGCCCCTGGGTAAAGAAAGGTGAAAGTTGAATTAATTAAAAGTTGCGAATTCTGCGACCAAGAAGCGAGAGTCCAGTGGCGTCGGTAAAACAGAACGGCGTAATGAAGCGTCGCCGTTAGGTCGATAAAGCAGACTGTCGTTAATGCAAAGTTACGGGGGCCGCAGAGGCGCACGCGAGAGCCCTACTTCCAATGCTCGCGTAAACTTAATCGAATCATTACCGCCGGTAGTGTATAAATCGCCGTTATTTTATATATGTATATGTATATAAGGTAACTTGACGGCGATCGCGTGACGTAAGTGCTAGCAAAACGGCACAGACGAGGAGGAGTTACCTCCAGACGAGTTGTACGAGGCATTCGGAGGAAATGGCCGCGATTATGAATACGAATCGATACATTTGGCGAATGCCGACGTCCGAGGCGAATTTGTCCCAGATACGCGTCACGCGTGCAGATTCGGTGAAGATTTCGGATGATGACATTGTCCATCGTCCGCGGACGAATCGTCCCGCACGTTGAAATTCCAACAATCTCAGTCGGTTCTGACGATAATCGCACTTTTCTGTTAACGACTGTCGATCCTTAATGTTTTTTAATTTCACTTCGCCGTCTGTTTTATCGACTTCTGACCGGCCCTCGTTAGAGCTTGTAATGCGTTTTATTGACAATCTACTATAGCGATTGAACATAGCGAAATGGTGAAATTGAAAAAATTTAATTTTCTCTTTTACCGACATCCTCGTAGTTTTTACCGACATTTCAAAGTCGTTCTTGTAATTTTTACAATTTTTGGCGTGTTGTATCAACTTTCCGTTTATTTTACCGACATACATCACAGGACGATGCTTTCGTAATGAGTCATTAAAAAAAAAAAAATCCAGACTAATTAGAGAGGATGAAAAACGCTTGTTTTGCATCTACTTTACCGACATCACTTCTACTTTATCGACGGTCTTCGGCGTTTTAATACCGTTGGTTTTTCTTCTTCTTTTCCGAGTATCGCATCGATTTCATTCGTATTATGCATTCACGTTACGTTCCCTTTATCCCTCTTGCGTTCGGTATAAAGCGGTGGAAAATTACCAAATCCCGAGCGTTTATACCCAAATCCCCGTTGCGGCTGTAATATGTAAGTCGACCGATTTCAAACGTAAAACTCGGATTATAATCGTCGATTTTAATTATTTCATATTTTACTGGATTAGTTCCATGTCCCAAGGAATAGAAATAAAATTTATAACAAATTTGAAGTTTTCGTCATATTCCAAACTCTACGAGAGAAGGCATAAGGGTGCAATCGCAACGTCGACTCGTGACGTCGATCCGTTAATCTTGTTGTCTTTTTTTTTCCTTTGCGCAAAATCGACGGCGACGCCTTGCAAAAGGTAAACAAAAACGTCCGAAATACTTTTGAAACGGATTATTCGTTTCGTCGATTTCCAGGCGAATGCGAGCGACGGAGCTCGTCTTTATTTTTAGTCTCCCTTTTCTCGAACGTTCGGCCGTAATAATGGAAATTGCACGATAAAATAAATTCGTAAGGTAATAAAGCCGAGACTGACGCACAAAGCCGACGCGCCAACTCTACTCGACATGCGTCGATGGGCAGCGGTTCTCAATTGTCGTTTCCCCGTCGTATCTTCTTATATATATATATATGGGTTCCCGAAATTTAACCTTTCGTCCATACAAGCATCGAAAGTTTCAATGAAGGGGGGTTCCGAAGTAAAACAGTTACCGACCTAACCTCAAAATCAGAAAAAGTATGAATAAAAATTGATTGAAATGCTTTATCAAAATGTGGGCTCTGGAAGGGCGATTTTACATAATATATATGATAACTCGACAAAATTCCAGTGATAATTATGTGAAATTGAGTGAAAACTTTGGGAAACAAATTATTTTTTTTTTTACCTGCCTGAAAAATAATTTTTTTTCGAAAGTTCTCAATTTATTTTAAACGAGTTTTACTAGAATTTTTTTTTTTTTGGTTATTGCATATGCTACGTAGAATCACCCTTTCAGAGCCCGAATTGTGAAAAAAAGCCGCAATCGTTTTACATTTATACTTGTATTGTTGTGACGCTCGGTCGGTAACTGTTCTACTTTAGAACCCTCTCAAGAGGCTTCTGAACCTCCGACTTCGCGACATCACGTCGACGAAAATCATTCGCCGGAAAATCGTTTCGATAATTTGTTTTTACCGACACTTCCGATTAGAGGATTATATTATCGACTGAGGCCAATATTATCGACGGTGCCGACATTACCGACTGGTCTATCCACAAATTCCCACGAATTGCCTTAATCGACCGATTCCCATCGGTATTCGAATATTTTTCGCCATAGGGGGCGCTATTGCAAATCGTAAACGAGCGTCGATTCGCGCGCGTAAACGTCTCGCTTATATATATATATATATAATATGTATATACACCAACGACGAGGAAGGAAGCGTCGGGACGCGCGTCGGAAAGTGCCGTCAACTTTTCACTCTGGCATTCTTGGCGCCCGACCGGTGCCCGTACGATCGCGCGGCGCGCAATTTGCATTTTGGCGCCCGGTCGCGATTTGCATTTTGACGCTTCGAGGGGGGGGGGGGGGGGGCGCAAGAGACCCGCCGCGAAAAGTCACACTGCTCGCGCAGATGTCGAGGAAAGAGAGAGAGAGAGAGAGAGAGAGATAGAGAGGAGGCCACCGAAACGAAAGGGGATCGATCGCGTCGTGCCGAGCCGTCCATATGGGCGAACGTCACGCGCGCTGGTTGTTGCACCGCCCGCTCGTTGCATTGTTCGCCGACGAGGCTGATGCAGGGTGCCTTTGCTAATTGCCGCCTATATATATATACCTCTATATAGCATCGATTACCGAAAGGCCTTCGACGCTCGACGCGAATTCCGAGCTAAACTTGGACTACACGCACGTATACGTGGGGCGGGGGGCGGATCAGGCAATAAGTCGTAAGTTAAACGTGATTTAAACGATTCCTTAACGGTACGTTACCGATAGTGTTGATATATTAAGGTGTGGAAGAGTTCGGTAGATTGTCGGTAAAACAGAATAAAATGTTGCAACTCAATGAAAATGGTAAAAAGTAATGCTGCATACGTACGTGAAAGCTCGGGGCGTTCGGATCGTCAACAATGACGACCGACAACGTTTATATACGTCAATTGTTAACGTACGACGACGTTTGCCTATCGTAAATTTACACACGACGCCATTTCGTGCGTTATAATTACGTCGCTACAATCATCACAGTGTTGACATTTTTCTGTAAAATACATCGAGATATTTTAAGGGGGGTCTAAAGTAGAACAGTTACCGACCTAACCTCCAAATACGAAAAATGTAAATTATAAATGATTAAAACGTTGTTTCAAAATTTGGGCTTTGGAAGGGTGATTTTACATGACATATATAGTTCCTCAACAAAATTTCAGTAAAAATAATGAAAATTTCAGTGAACATTATATTTTTATTGTTGAAAAGCTCTGTCGGTAACTGTTCTACTTTAGAACCACCTTAACGTATAAAACTGACACAGCTTGTATCGAAGGTAGATCCGATACTGGGAACATTGCCAATCGTCGGTAAAACAGGCGAATGAAAGAGAATCCTTTCGATTCAGATTTGCTTCTCGTCAATTGAAGGATCCGAATTATATAATATCTCCGTTCGTTCTTGTCGTTTATTCGTGAAAAAAAAATTGTTTTCGACGCGATAGATTCGTGACCCAATATATATATTCAAAACGTGCTCCTCGAAATTATTTATTTACAGACTACTGGTAAAACCTTTCAGCGTCATTGTTCCCCGTCAAATTGAAAGCTGACCAAGCAACCATCAGTCGGTCAAACAGATCGTCGACCACAAAAGTCCCCCACGAACCGATCATTATGACGAAACGACATTGACGCGATATTGGTGCTCGAAAGTAACAAATTAAGACAATCAGTGCGGTACTTTGCTAAAGTTTCGCCTTTTCTTGGTTAACATCCCCCCCATCCCTCCTACATTTCGTCTGCATCTCGGTCACTTCCGCAATCCCCGCATTCTCCGCCGTCTCCGCTACTACCTTCCTTCGGGAGTACTCGCGTTTGATATCGACCGGCAGGAGGATGAGACGCGATTAAATCCTTCGGGGTTAGAGAGGGCGCGCGGGCAGCGACGGTGTCCAGGGGTGAACGAGCGAGGCGGAGCGAGGGAGGTAAACACGGTCAAGACGAAGAGGAGGAACGAAGTCATATACATATATAATACATATATATACTCGAAAGGAGATTCTTTCGTAAAATAGTTACGCCAGAGAGTTCGGCGACACCGAAAGGGAAGCTTTTCGCTCGCATTTTTATATAGTCTGGAATAAAAGTTTGCAACGGTTTTTTCCTTTAGTTCACCTTCTTTTTTCACTGCCCTCAACGTCCGTACTCTTCTTGATGTCGAATAAGGCGGAAATGGTTAAAGTATATATATATATATGTATGTGTGTGCATATTAATATTGTTGATATAATATACTACATTGATTAAATTACGTTTCCATATGCATAGAACGAAAATTACCAACTCTGTTTTACCGACAGCCGGTAAAACAGACGATTATAACGAAATTCTGAAATTTGCACAAAAACGTTTCGAATCGATGTAAAATGTTAATATTAACTGTCGATATAACGAAAATTTATATTAACCATCGAAAAATTGAAGAATTCTTAGTGAAAAATACGAAATTGTTTCGTATATTTAGAAATAATTAAAACGTTATTGTATAATTCTATTGACATATTGCACGAGGGAAGTTTTGAATTACGATAGATGAAACGTTTTCAACGAACTATCTCGAGATAAAATTAAACGAGACAAAATGAAATATGGCGAAATCGATAAATGAATAATTTAAGAAATGATAGATAAAAACAAAACGAATTTCACTCACTGGCCGAAGCATTTCGAATTGACGTCACTAACCTGAAACAAACGGAGAAGAAGAATATCAGTATCTAGTATAGCTTTATACGTATCATTAATTTGCGATTTGGTAATTTCGCTAATTACCCAACTATTATACTTTTGCCTTGAGATTATATTACAGTAATGAAAAAATCAATTAACAGTAATTTACTTTTATCACATAAATGTGCAGTGATACTTATATATATATATATATATATATAATTTTATCTTTGGTACATTTTGGGGACTGTCCAGAAAAACGTTGCGAAGCAACGGGGAATCCCCTCTACT
>JAPYZR010005392.1:0-10885 GCA_030522945.1 Trichopria nigra
TCTTCGCCTGGCGCCCGCCGTTCCGGCGAAAAGTCCACTTTTGGACGGCGAATTGAGCTACCGTGCCGGGAATTATAACCGCCCGCGAATATCGTCATATCATATTTTATATAACCTAGAATTTATAGTAATTTTCACTATCAAATTTCTAGATTTTCTACATAAAATCTGGATAGAATCGAGAGATTTTCTCGTACAGATTTTACAATGGTTATCCGATATAACAATAAACGGAATGCCACGATTAATTTCTACCTGTGATTTTTCAAATGATTTGAACAATGTGAAATGTATCCAATGAAAATACTATTCATTTACGAGAATTGTTTAAATCGTTCGATGCAGAAATTGTTCCTTTGATGTAGGAATAATAAAAAGATGTAAATATACAATAACGAAAAAAAAAAAGATAGTAATAATTTGCTGTCTGCAGATTAATATTTCATTGTTATATTTAAACATGATATTCGTTGAAGTTTACTTGGCGCATGGCTAATGAGACCAGCTACTGCTAATATTCATGTAACAGATTTAACGCAAATTTTAACTATCTACGAGGGTACATCTGCACTTTGGCGTAAGGTTCATTGTTATGGTTGTAATTTGCCCTCGGGTTGTTGCCGAGATTAAAGATGGATTCGATTAACGTTAAAGTACCGGGAGGCGAAGTTCTCTGCCTATCGATGTAAGTTTAACGCCGCGTAAGTGCAAGCTTTCAGTTTGATGATGTAGCAATAACAGGAACTCAAACAAGCTATTTTATTTCAACCGACATTAATACAATAACAATCCTATTTCAAGTCAGAAAAAGATAAATACGAGGTTTTAAATCTGAATGGCGTATATTTAAAATGTGGAATTTATATTATTATATAATATTATAATAGTAATGATAATAGTAAAATAGCAATAATAATAGCCATTATTCGAAATATACACTGTATCTAGAATATAATATTATATTCTTATGATATTCTTATTGTACTATAGATGACAAACTTGATTTCACGGATATAGTAGTGACGACGATGATAATCTTTTTATACTTATATTTTTTACTTCATAACTTTTTATACTTAAATTTATATTTTTATATATCGACGAAAATTCACACGAGTCACATTTTTTATAAAATTCGTTAATGTTCATTCGTGATATCAATTAGAATATTTCAAAAATTTCATTGAGAAGGTTCAGATCTCAAGGAAATTGTTATTTATATCCCTTTAATAAAATTTTGTAAGTGATAATTAAATAAAAAAGATTTTTTTTTAGACATTCTTACTAAAAGATTCTTTTGAAACTCATTTCATCTTTTTTTTATTTTTAGTGTCGATAAGACATTTTGAAATTGGTTAATCATCGACTATGGATCAATAAATGTTTATAGTTCATAAAACAGTAAAGAATTTTTTTTATAATAAAATTGTGTAATAAATTTTAGGTAATTGTTACAATTTCTTGAATTTTTTTTTAAATTTAATTTTTATAACTTTGTAAAATAGATTTTTGTTTTCTTTATTTTTAAAAACATTTTTCGTCACATTAATCCTTACTATACCAAGAAAATAATTACTCTTAAACATACTATATTCGATATGAAGGATTAAGAAGAAAATTTGGATTATTTTATTTTTTGAGTAATATTGAATTCCCAAAAGAAAAGAAAATGCAAAAGATTCTTGAAAACAACGTTAAATCCTTTCTACATGCAGGTATTGTCGTACATGTATTCCAAATTTAAAAAAAATACTTTTGTGTACATTCATTACACCTGCCATCTTCGATAATATTCAATATAACATTACAAACGCTCTAAATACTCTACAAAAATTTGAAATACGGAATTAAGGATATAAGAAGATTCCAACATTATGTCAAGAAATCGGATTTAGGAACAAAAATTGAATTCTTATTGCGCAATCTTCTACGTTTCGTTTTCTGGTTCCACTATATTGAAAATATTATAAGTTATATATCCCATGCGATATTATAGTTTTTATACTTTGTATTTTGTCAACTATTCTTGCTCTTATTGGAGGAAGATAATATGGCCACATGATTCGGCATCCTATTCCACGTCCCGAGATACCGTCCTAAGGACTTCCGACCTCTACTCGGTATATATAGTAGCGAGATGGGGTTATCATGCCGTTTATTAGGTGCAGAATTTGGAACTGATAACGAGTAATGGCATTTTCATGTAAATTAGCTCCAACGCTGTAACTAGTACAAGAAAGGATTGAAAGGTAAAAATTTTGATTAAAAGGTTGTACCTTTTAATATGTCCAAATCCACGTTAATGATCTTATTTACTTTGGATTACGCTGTAGTTTTATACGTGTAGTTTTATTTCTTCACTTTCAAATATATCAATTCGGTGAAGAAAAATAAGGCGACCAACATGTAGAACTTTAAATTCTACTTTATTCTTACTTATCTCTCAATCTTCATTGAGGAACTAGGGAATAAAAATGGACAATTTGTGAACAAAAAGTGATTCGCGACATTTGTCTCGGAAGGAACTTTCGGACTATCATTTCCTTTCTTGCAAGTCAGGGCGTAGATAGAACAGTGATGGATCGTTAAACGGTCGCCTATAAATCAAACGGTTTTACCTACAAACAAAGACAGATTTACGGTGAAAATAGCATCAAGGTTTTGGTAAAAAACTAGGTATAACGAGTCTAAATTTTGAAAGAAAATAGAAAAAATCTAAAAGTTTTATATTTGGAATTCTTTAGTTTAATTTCGGTAAGGCTAACGTATAATGAGTTCTCTAACCCTGCAAAGTATAACGTAATAAAAGGTGTAATCGTGTTCATCGCACATTTGCGAGTGCACGGTGAATATTACGAAAATCATTATCCTTCAGATTTTTAATTGAAACATTTCTTCATTACATTTAATTAATGTGTACTATACATAATAATTCGTCAGCCTCGTAATTTTAAAAATCAATGCAGAAAAATATAAAAATCGCGTTTTTTGGGTCATTATTTTTTAACGTTGCTACGCAATTTTTTTATGCCGGAAATCATAGATCAAAATACATCGCAATTAAAAATAAAGCACAAGTTAATCAGATACTTTAAAAAACTCTAATTGTGCACGTAAAATCGAATGATTATCTCTAATTGTAAAGAAAACCACGTGATAAATCGTCTTCTTTTTATTTTAAACGTAATATGTATATATAGCCACTTCAAGTAAAATTCGCTGCATCATATTTCCAATATATCATAAATAGCGATGCATCGACAGCACTGCTTTATTTCGTTAAATTCATTGGCGGAACTTGGCGAAGAATGTAATGGCGCTTTAAATTAAAGGACGTTCTTTGCAAACGACAGTATAAGTTAGGCCATTATTTATTATTTATCTTATATACTTCAAAGTTCCAAACTTTTTCTTTTTTATAGATTTGAATGCCAAGTACATTATTAGACGAGAAAGGATTTCATCTTTATTAAATGCGAAACTCTTAAAAAAGTTTTATAATGGAAAAGTAAAGATAATTTATACATTTTTTTCATCAATTTGCCATTCATCAAAATATATCTGAGGTCATCCTCTAATAAGCTCTGTATTTCTTTGAGTGAAACTTCGAAAGAATAGCTAAAAATTTTACTCCAAGAAATTTAAAGAGCAAGATAAGAACCTCATCGAAATAAATGTAAATTTGAGAATATATTTTAAAATAATTATTAAAAAAGTCCAACGTCTTGGATGCACCAAGAAAAAACAAAAAAATATTAAACTGAAACGGTAAAACTCATAAATTCCAAAGCGTAATTTCAACAAAATTAAAGTTGATAACATTACGTTTATCAAGTGAAGCTTTCGCTTTTTTAGCGCATACTTTTATCAGGCTTGAATTACGGCCATTTCTTTTCAGATGCATAATTTTTATTTCTTCTTTCATCATAATACAGGCATATATAAGAACCTCAGTATCTCTGCTTTTTATCATTACCGTCAAAGCCACGTTAAATGATATGCAAACGTCGGAAAAATAGATTATTTTTTCTTCGTTAATGCTGTATGCGTTTGACTTTATGAAAATAAAATGGCATCCGAGCTAATTCCCGGAATTTATCTGGCTCTTAACAGAATTCTCGTCTAAATGATTGATTGCAAAATGCAGTTCATTTCATCCGTATATACGTATCATTTCATTATTGAAGCGAATACAATAAAAAGAAATTATAGAAATAATGGTTAAATTTCATTCATTTTTGTCGACTCTTCTTCAACTTTTCTCTTCATCTTTAGTCGACTTTTGACTTTCTATTGTCTCATTTAATTGATTTTCTCCAACATTCTGCTATAATGTTATAATTTCATTTTTCAGTTAATAAACGAATGCTTGACAAGATGATTTCCTTCTTGGGCTGTTCGAAACCTTTATAAGTAGATTAGGTGAGGATTGGTCGGGCAAGCAATGAAAAGTACTAATTGTATGTAAAAGATTAATTATTTTAGTAAATGGTTCATCTGGTTTATATTTTCCTGCAGTCACGTTCATTACACTTCTTCCAATTATACAGCAAAGACAATAGCTGTTGCTATAGTACTATCTTCAAGTTAGACCAACACATTGAATTTTCTTAAACAGTAAGTACGAATTCCAATACTCGTCCTTATGAAATAGTGAATTGCCAACGAAAATGCATTAAAAAAAAAAAATACTTTTGACGCCAGCATCATTGTCACCGACATTTTCGACCGTTAGCGATCGATCGTAAAAATCGAGGATGGCGGTTCTTATCGAGATTAAGTCTCATGCCGCATCCTGAACCTCCGAAGCTTCCTGTCCCTAAGATAAATCTGTACGTCAGTCTTCTTTACGAGGGAATAAAGGAGCTTTTTGCGCAATTGCACGACGCGCTTTCGTTATAAAACAAAAGAGAATATGCGATTCTTATCCTGGCAGAGCTTCAGAAGTTTAATGACTGGCTTTTACCTCGCTTCATTATAATTAACTGAAGGCGTCCGAATGGCTCTACTGGTGTCTCATATTTTTTATTTTCTACTTTAATCTTACTTTCTTGAAATCGATTTACCAACTCTTTCATCACCTCGTGTCTGAAAATTACATCTTTCGCGTTCATTTCATACCACTACACTGAGAAAAAACATTGGTGTAAAATACCGCAAAAAAATCGTATTTAATACCACTCGTTGTGGTAAAATAGGCGTCAAAAACTACATGGCGTATTTTTTACCACTACGGATTGGTAGTTAAAACATAGTATAAGATATACCTGCAGTGGTGCAGTATCAAATCCGTTGTGGTACTAAATGTGTTTCTTTAGAAATATATACCTATAGATACTGAATTAAATACAATATGTAAATATATTATATACAAAAAATAAATAGATTTCATTATCAATTTACGCCGCACCTCGAAAAATATAAATTTAAACAATTAGTCATTTTTATACATTTTTTCCTAAACTGTGCTTATTTATATATATTATATACATACAATAATAACTCCACAAGTTCTCTTAAAAAAAAAAATAACATTTCTGCGTGATATTCTATAACTAAAATTTTTGTATCAATTACATTTTTTCTCAATTACAATTCAAAACATTTCGGTGTGGTTAAGAACTTATTAATTTCTCCAAGAAAAGTACTGAAATCATCAAGTAATGCCAAGCGTTTAATTTTCATCGTTTTAGCTAACACTTTTAAGCAAAACATATAATTTAATGTGTAAGTATATCTTTAAAAAAAAAATAGGTATTTCATGTAAGTTGTATAAAATTTTAAATCTTGCACCAGCAGTGCATATATATCATTACATTATTTATAACGCTTTCTATTAATGTAATATTTTTTAAAGCATTTTCTTATTCAAGTATTACTGCAACATATTTTTTTGTTTTTGTTTAAAAAAAAAAAGAAAGTATTTCTTGACATTGTGACATATCTTTCTTTCTTTTGAGGCCATTAAAAATGTTTTTATATCGATTCATTTGCAATATTCATCGAATACTTTACGCAATATTTCAATAGTATTTGAGCGGTATTGTCATAATATATATACAGTAGTGAATTTCATCATGTAATATTACTATTCTTTAAGAAAATAATGAAAATGTTTTTTTTTTCTTCTTTACAGTGAATAATATTAAGTGTAATATTTACAATTGGCATTAAAGTCTTCAATTTGGAGGCTACGTATACTACACGAATATTCTTTCGTATTATTCAAAAAATCATGACAACATTTTTCAGAAATCTGTGTTTGCAATTTATCATTACTTTTATCGTGCGAATATTCCACGGGATACGACAATTTCAATACTGTTGAAATATTCTGTAAAATATTCGATGAATCCATGTAAAAACATTTTTAATGGCCTCAAAAGAAAGAAAGATGTCACAATGTCAAGAAATACTTTCTTTTTTTAAAACTGAGATGAACATGTCAATACGATATTTCGCGAATACTGAATAAAAATGTTGCAGTAATACTTTAATAAGAAAATGCTTTAAAAAATATTACATTACAAATCTATATATCTATTCTATTCTCAACAATCACGTTTGTGCAATATTTCATTCGTTTCATCATACTCTTCCGCTCTATTCTAAGTTAATGATGTACTTTTTCGACAGTTTTTTCAATCATACTCGCTATCAAGGCTGCTCAAGTCCGCAGGCATGGATAAAAGTTTTAATGGCGCTACACGAGTTTTCGTAGTTATAAACGCAGTTTCAATTGTTGAATTGGTTTCGATGCGTCAATATGCAATTGCCCTGCGTAAGCTTCTGAACTTGTACGTCTAGTTGGATTTTGAATTTTTTCCCGCATTTTTTATTTTCGAGTAACATCGTGGAATTGAAATGTTTATCCGCGTTTTTTGCTCATTATCGTGAAGTTGTTCATCCCAATTCACCGAGCTTGCCTAGATATTTCTTGCACGAATATTCTCGAACGCAATATAGTAGCGGTGCTAAAACACCCAGTGGGAACGAATATACTGACCTAATAATGTATAGAAACTTCCTTTTTGTTGGTTTACGTGAGCCGTCGTTTCAACGTTATGACTACCGATTTTCGAAAGGAGTAATTTATACTCACATTATCCTGACCAATTAAAATTGTAAGAATAGCTCTTAATAATAAAGTTCTAATTGAACATTGATATTGTTATTAGAAATTTGTTAAATTAAACTTTGTATTAGAGTATGTCAGGGTGACGTTATCAACAATGTGTATACCCGAAAGATCGTAAACTTTTAATTTTTTATGTCGTTTCAGCCGCGATACCTGATAGATATAGAAATGAAGATGAACAAGTCTTGTTCTAATTTACCAGCTTGATCCATCATCTAATAATGCGAATATTCGTATAATTCTGATGTAGGTCTAATTAAAATATAACCGCAATAATTTTTAACAAAACGATTTCCAAACAGTTTATTGTTACCTCTCACATACGTATCTCACATACGCCTACTGTAATTTTTCCGAAATTTGGGCGATTTCTCATCTCATTCAAAGATGACCGCAAGACATGTCTAATCAACTCAGTGTTGATTAAAATCGGTTTTATGATTTCGATATTGATTTTCCTCTCCTCAAACATCGAAAGAAGCTGTCAACGCCGCTTGATGATGGAATCGATTCTGATGTTCTGTTCGAAAGAAATGGGTCGATTTCGTCGCCATCAATCTTTCCCTTTTTGGCTGTTATTGTTGTCGGAGGACCACGTCTTTTCAGCTTCGACATCTTGAATCACAAATGTCAAAATGCACTACGAACAATTCAACACTTTCTCACATTTCCTTACGATTCGTGATTCCGCCTGAAATGGCATAAATTCTTGCTATTTTTTGCCTGTAGAATTTTCATAGAAAGCGTGAATGAATTTTTAGGCAAGTGCATATCTTATAGTTATCTACACAGTCGTTTTCCGAATATATATAACGCCCAGAAAACACGACAAAAATAGTATTTTTTTAAATTGGAAGTTTTTTTTTTATATGAACCTTGTCCAATCGAATCGTACTTCTGGATCAGGTGGAGTAATTTCTGGAATTCAAAATGGCGTCATTTGCAAGAAAATTTTCATTTTCCAATTATAATATTTACGTTAACGAAAACCTCCCTATACGCATTTTTGCAAATATTGCTAAACATTTCGAAGTTTAGTTTGCAATACTCGATCCGCCATTTTGAATTTTAAAAATCTGACGAGTCGTAATCAGGGATGTCAAAAATCCTCCTTTATCAATTGATATTACAAAAATGTTCATTTACAAAAATATATCTGTTTTTTTATATTTCGAATATGTCATTGTGGCCATGATCTTTATTATATTTGCCAATTCGACGAATGCAATTTAAGCATCATATAAAATCCTTACAATTCTTATTTTAATTTTTAATCATTGCCGATTTTTGACGTAAGTATACCCACATTCGGTTGTGCATTGGCATGTGGAAAAATACAATGAGGGGGTAAAACCCACGCGGGGTTCCGTAGAATTTGAAACATCCATTCTGTTTCCTTAATAATCGGTTGTCTACGTTTTTATAAGTTGTAGTTATTATAATTTTTAATGTAATGTAAAAATATAGGTGTTAATTAACTACAATGTAAAATGGAAATTGGCTATAACTTTGCAATGGCTAAAAATTCGTGGAAAAAAATTTCTACTTATTTTAATGATTTTATTTATTGTTTGGCATTCACTGCAATCAATCATAAATTAACAATTTATTGATAAACAATACACCTACCTTTATTATTAAAATTGACAGTTCATTGACTTGCACGAATCAATTATCGAAGGGCAATGAGCAAGATCTAATGAAGATAAGTACATTTTTGAAAAAGAAAACTAAAGACAGCCCTTATTGTCTTGTTTCGTACCTCCTTTGATTGGTGTCAAGTAGATGAAGAAGCCGTCTGAGAAGTTATTCTATATCTATATCAAAGAGACCCTTCGTCGTTCACTGGGCGAGTTACGGAAAACCTGAGACCAATTTCTCAGGATAGCGAATTACGCGGTTGAACAATGTACAAACTCTAATTAGGTTAATTGGGAATTACGACCCTATGGTTTATACTGTCTTTTCCGCATTGGCGGTGTATTTATTTTTAAAGATGCTGATCTTTTTCAAAGACTTTTAAAAAGATATGCCGCGATATTGATTCGCTATAAGGTATATAGCCTGCCAATAAATGCCGTTCCAAGGGTCGGGTCGAGCTATGCGAGTAATTTCGAAATCGTTCAGAATTCAATTCTCAAAGCGAAGAAATTAATAAATGCTCCATTTCCATTCAGGTATTTTAATGTTGGCATTAAAAAATGAATTGTCCTGCCGATTTCAATACATGAAAGGAAGGAAATGTGGAAAAATTAGTCGCCGACTTGAAGAACTGTAGTTTAAATATTCTATACAATGTAAAATCGATTTACGACAATGTCTTGTAATCGTTTAATAATGATTTATATATAGAAAAATTCATAAGGTATGTTTGAGATGAAACTTTCTGTATAGTTTGTAGCATCTTAATCTCAAGCTCATTGTTATCGAGATTATTTTGTTGAGTATAAATTGGTGTTTTAATAATAAATACAAATACAAACGCGACGTATCTGTTTTACCACTTGACCACTTAAGAAATGTAGGAGAACTTTTTTTCAACAGATTTAATTGGCAATTTGCCATGTATCATTTATTTTTTCAAATTAAATTTAAATTTAAAATCAATTTTCAATAATTTACATGACGTTTTTTATTCTTCGGAATCAATTTTGCAGCAGTAACGCCATCTTCGTGCTGTGACGGTAATTTTGAATCTATTTACCGACTGTCGATAAGTAAGAATTCTTAAATAATATGTACATTTAGAAATATAATGTGTTTAATGTTGACTTAACAAATATTTACAAATTATAACCAATTTCTGTTCAAACTTCTCAAAATGAAAATCAATATTCAAATGATTTCTTTTTCAATTTAATAGGAAGACATTTCAACGAATCTACTGTACCGACAATCGGTAAAATAGAAATTTTTAATAAAATAAATTAAATTTTTTACATTTTATAATATTATAATTATACATTGGAAACTGGAGGTGGTATTCAATGAGCAAGTGTTTATAAAGTATACGGTAAAGTCGCCTGATACAAACATAAAATTAACAAGTGTGTTTGTTGAAAATCAATAATAAACATTTAAAAATTGATCACAAACTATATAGGTTTGAAAAAGAATTATTTTTAAGCTTTTATATTACTGAATACGATTTTATCTCTCCATTTCCGAAACAAATACAAATCAGATTTATGTAAATTGTAAATAAATTAGTAGTACACAAGCCTTCAAAAGGTATAAAAAAGATATAAAAATAAACTATGACAATATACGAGCAATTTTAAACACGCGTAACTTTATCAGTTTAGTATCAAAAACATTGATTGATGTTTTAAAATTACAAAATAATATACTAAGATTAAAAAAATTTATCTCTCTTTATTGAGTTTGTTGAGGAAAATTATGAATGAGTACACTAAATACTCGGAATTTGTTAATTTAAATGCAGTAAACGCAAAATCATTGAAAATTATTCCCAAGCTAAATAAAAGGATTAAGAACGCAATGAGGAATCATTAAGAAGATTTCACGTTCAAAATAAATGAATGCTTCTTAATAATTCTCCATTGTTCTCAATCCTATTTTCTACAAGACATTATTTTAACAATTGATTTACAATTTTATTTGTATTCAAAAAGAGCTAATTTTTTGCTCCCCAGCAAACAATCACAGAAGTTATGTCACAGTTATGTAACAGTTACATTAAAATGTCGCCTCAAAATTGTCACAGTTACATAACAGTGATTGTGA